>VZTB01006094.1:584779-613577 GCA_013397245.1 Thryothorus ludovicianus | reverse complement strand
AAGCAGTTGCTGGACTTCGGTGAGAGTCGGGAAGAGCGGGGGGAGGTCGGGGCTGGGGGGCAGCCCTAGCCCGGGGCTCGGAGCCGCGTTTCCCCCCGGAGGGGCGAGCCCGGGGCTGGGAGGGGGTGCGGGAGCGGCGCTCTGCGGGGCGGAGGCGGCGGCGATCCGCGCCCGGAGGGGTCCGCGCTCAGGCAGCACTGCTGTCACTGCCGCCCCTCGGCTCGGCTGCCCAGCGCCAGGGCGGAGGAGGGGAGCAGCCCCTCCGGGTATTCCCAGCCCCGCTGGGAATCTGCCGGAGCCACCCAGGGGTGTGGCGGCTGCGGGAAGGTCACCTCGAGTGGGCACCGCCGGCCGCAATTGCCCACCGCCGGGTTCTGGAGACCTGTGAGTGCCGCCGGCAGAGCTGAAGAAGCGCTACAGCGCAGTTTCGGCGGTGTTGGCGGGGTCGGGCACTGGAGGGACATGGGCTGCGGGGCGTGTTCGTGCCCCGCGCACCCGGAGCCGGGAGGAGCCGTGGGGCGGAGCGAACGCGCTGTTCCCAGATCCCATTATCGCTCTGGCAGCGCTGGCGGCTGTGCGCACATGATACTGCCCGACGTCACCCCGAACAACCTCCTGTTTACAGAGCCCGGAGTGCTTCTTAGGGGATTGCAATTAAATCTCATGTCTAAATGGGAACTGTACAACTCTTCTGTCCAGGAACACGCTGTGTCTGACTATCTTGTAAACAGCGTTCAGCACAAACATACAACACCTAACACTTAGGTGAGCTGGCCAGTGAAAGCCTCACGATTGCAGAGAAATAGTCCTGAAGTTTATGGGAAATCAGCAATCTGTATTTGCATCTTGAGACTTCATTAAACAAAAGCTTTATTTTGGATTTATTCATAGGCTCGACTAATGGATGTGAGAGAACGTCTTTTGCATTTTTGCGACAAGAACTTCCTGTGAGATTTGCAAACATCCTGAAAGAAATTGATCTTCTTCCTGATAAATTACTAGGCACTCCATCAGTAAAATTAGTAAAAAGTTGGTAAGTATGAACTGCTTGAATTCAGCATGCAAAGTAACACAGCTTTGAGAACTTTGTTGTTACAGACTTTTCTTGAGTAGTAAAAAGCATAACAAAATATAGGAGAAATGCAGTTCCTTCATCAAATCTGAGTTGCAATCTGTTACATACTGTCTTTTTCCAGAATACTAAAATTAGATTGAAAACCAATATGGTTATTTTGTTACCTTCAAATAGGTGCAAGAGGTGGGGAGTTAGCAGTTTGAAATAGCTAATAGAGCAAATTTCACTTGTTTAAGAAGGGAGGAAAGAAAACATGTCCTGTTTCCACACAGCATTACAGACTCACAAAAAATGAGAAAGCAGGCTATGTACTTGTTTTGATCTCTCACTGATGGAGTAACTAAGAGACCTTCTATTCTTGACCTGTGCAGCAAGTGTTTGAAATTCAATTAACATAATCTCTGCAGTTGACACAGTGGTTGAAACTCATTTAACCTTGCTTAATGGCACAGTTGCAGCATTTGCCAGGATGGCTGACATAAAGAAGTATTAGAGCAAGATCTAGAAACTCTTCTCAGTGTAGTGAACTGCTGTGCCTTTGTGTCAACGCTGTCAGATATTAGTGCAAGCGGCTCGGCTACTTAGCTTCTGCCAAAGCTGATCAGATTTGGATAAATTTTGCATAAGTGCAAAATTTATTGATTGGCATTGTCATTTGGATCTTCTTCTGAAATACAACTCTTCTTAAGAATTATAAGGGGATCCTATGTGCCTTAAGTAAGGGTTTAGATCCTCTCTGGTGGCATGCACAAAAAAAAGGCTTAAGACTTCTGGAGTTCAGGCAGTCAAGAAGTGTCCATCTGTCATTCCATTGTTGGTTATAACTTGGATATTTCAAAGATGCTTAAAATTCCAAGATTACTTGTTAGGACTAATGATGTGCACAAGACAAAGTATTTTTCTTATTGCTAGATTAATAAAATTCAAGTTAATAGCATATATTTCTTGTATTCTTTTTCAATAGGTACCTCCAAAGCCTAAAGGAGTTGGTGGAATTCCATCAGAAAAGCCCAGATGACCAAAAAGTCTTATCTGAGTAAGCTTTTCATTTTTGCCTTTGAACTTTCTAGTTCTACTTTTCACAATATATTCACTTTAGACTGACAGCCCTGATGAGCTGAATTTGATAATCTAGCAGGAAGAGTTGAACATAGAACAAGCTGGTCAAAATCTCTGACCATGTTTTAGTAGTATTCCAAATAAATGACCTGTTGCAGCCTGATTTCAAGGTCATATTGCCCCTTGAACTATCATGACAGAGAAATATATAAAAAAAAAAATCTGTGAAGTCATATCTCTGCTTGTTTCCAAGATGTCAGCTTGGGATCTTTTTCCTTTCCTTACATTTTCCTCTGCTCAAATAAATGAGTAAACAGGTGGTGAATTATATGGCTCACTATACCTTTTGTTTTAAAAATATCAAATACTTCTGTCTTAGGTCAATGAGGAGTTACTCTTTTAAAAAAGTAAAAAGAACCACACTGTATTTTAGTATTAAGGCTGTTAAACACTTATCTGTGCTGGTTCTAGATTAGATAATTACATTATACAAAGTTTTATTTTATGTAGTCTGAGAATAATGTTCTAAAAAGATCTCTTTTTAACTTAGCTTTATAGATACTCTAATTAGAGTCCGAAACAGACATCATGATGTGGTTCCTACAATGGCACAAGGAATAATCGAATACAAAGACACTTTTAAAATAGATCCTGTCACCAATCAAAACATCCAGTATTTTTTGGATCGTTTTTACATGAGTCGTATTTCCACACGGATGCTGATGAACCAACACAGTAAGTAGAAATTATTACCTAAGAAGAAGTTTCAACCTAATGAGTAATGTGTTAATGTAAACTCTTCTTAAAACTGCTGGAGAGCTACTTCACATGATTTTGTGTGACACTGAGAAGTTAGAAACTGAAGCTATCACTTAAGAAAATAATGGTACAACTTGTTTCCTAGACTGCAGAATAATTGAAATAACTCTTTTGTGGAATACGTAGAGATATCATTCTTTATGTCTAAAAAACCTCTATATGTGAGCCACAGAAAAGCCAACATAGTTTGCTGACAGTAGATGGCATTTTAACTCATAAAAGGCATAAACAACAGTCATTATTTTATGACTGTGTTGTGATCGCATTGTATTAGTCTCAGTTTTGGGGCTTTTTTTTTATAACGCAGTGTTTGGGATTAAATGTTGTATTGTTCTCATGTCAAACAGCTCTTCTTTTTGATGATAAATCTCGCTCGAGCCACCCAAGGCACATTGGAAGTATTGATCCTTGCTGTGATGTTGTTGAAGTAGTGAATGGTGCGTATTCTCAGAGCTTTAATGTTTCTCTTTCTGATCGGTATCTATATCTGATTTCAAGCAGTTTGGGTAACCAGCTTCTGTTGTAGAGGATGCTGACTGGCTTTAATTGAAATATTTGAAAGCAGTCGTATCAAAGCATGAGCTTGTAGAGGACAGAATTTAAAATACAAAGTAGCAGTAAAAAACTGTGTTGGAGTAAATCCTAGCAAGTGACAGATGAGATAGAAGTTGAAGTTGTCTGAGGTGCTGATATTGGTCTTGCCTACTGGTAGATAACAGATGCATCAGTTCCCTACAATTATCAATCTGTACAAAGATTTGCTTCTGTAAGTGCCCACTGTTCTTGACTTTTAGTGCACACAGTGGATGCAATGTTATCATCCCCTCGAGAAACGTTCCCTTGGCTATGTCTTAGACTGTCTACCACCTTAACAGCTACTGCAGTTAAAAGCTTTATTCTACCATGCACTAGAATGAATTTTTACATTGCTTGATATTATACTTGACATCCTTTATTTAAATAATTATTTCAGACGCTTATGAAAGTTCCAAGATGTTGTGTGACCAGTATTACTTAACGTCTCCAGAACTGAAACTTACTCAAGTGAACGGTAAGATGAGAGTTTCCTGTTGGTAGCCAAACTGCTTCTTTTACTGAGTCAACAGGCTCCCAATTCTATAACCTTAGTGCACATACCAGTTGATCAGACTTGGGCTAGTTCCTCTTAATTTTCTATTACAGGCACCTTATTTAACCTCCCATGTTAGAACACAAATGTTGGTGTATCTTAAATGGTACCTGAAAAATGTTGTGTTTATGAATTTGAGAAAATTCAGACAAACTTGTACTTAAAGTAATATTAGAAGTTGCTAGAGAGGACTCCTGTATCTGGAGTGAGGAACTGAGGCTGCTGGCTGAAATGCTGTGTCTGGTCTGAGCTGCCTGCATGTGTCTTATGACAGCAGTCTGCTTAATGTTTGAAATCCTTTANCCAAACATGAAACTTGATATGTTTTTGTTTGTTTGTTTGGGCAACTTGCTCATTGTTAAATTTGGATACTGTATAGAAAATGTCATTACTCTTGTAAACGTTTTTTATTTTTCCTTTCCTCTAGGAAAAGCTCCAGGAGAACCAATTAGCATTGTATATGTTCCATCTCATCTTTTTCACATGCTTTTTGAGCTCTTTAAGGTTAGTATAAACTGAGAGAGTGGAGTGGGATGTGGGGCTGTGACCACCAGTATCCTGCTTTTAGAGATTACATCTGCAGGTTTGCCCCATTGCCTTCTCTGTGGAGTGGACAGTGTACTTTAGGAGTAGTGAGTGCAGCTGAACTTCAGTGCTGCCAACATGACGTACAGAAATCTGGCAGCCTTTAGCAACTGCTGAACTTTGCTCTTCTCCAGAAACCTGTTGACTTTAAGAGAGTTAGGTTATTTAATTTATAGTGCCTGAGTTAATGTTGGGCAAGAACATTGTAATCTTTCACTCAGAAGAGTCTTGACTATGCTTAGATGCTTTTAGGTGTGAGACCTCCTTTGCTCCCATTATGCAAAAATGCCAAGTGTGTCCCTTGGTGCTGATAGGAGTAGAGGGTAATTTTGCCTCTAGGTAAAAGGGGTATGGTTTGAAGTGCATGGATTCAACAGCCTCTGATCATGGTAACCTTCTTTTCCACAGAATTCAATGAGGGCAACTGTTGAATTCCAAGAAAACAGTCCTACCCTTTCTCCGATTGAAGTGATAGTTGTTCTAGGGAAAGAAGACCTGGCAATCAAGGTATTTTGTTGGCCTACTACAATGGACAATGCAGTCTTTGTTATTGTACATGCTTAGCTGGTTCTATTAAAAGATCTGGCCTCTGTGAACAAGCTGAAGACACTATGCATGAGCCTCTGTGTGCCCCAATTATCTACTTGAAAAGTAATGTGCTGCAAAACAAATGTTTGCATTTAGGACTGTTGGAAAGGTGTGTTCAAATAACAGCATTTTAAATACCATTCTTAGTGCATGCTTGTTGTTAACTTCATTCTCTCTTAAATCAGATCTCAGACCGAGGAGGTGGTGTTCCAGTGAGGAAAATTGAGCGGCTCTTTAGCTACATGTATTCCACTGCACCAAGGCCAAACATGGATGATGGTCGAAATACCCCTCTTGTAAGATACTTTCAGTACTCATGTTGCAGTTAGATTGTTTTAAGTGTTGGTGGGCTAATAACAAACTACTGTGCCCATCCTGCTGCTTTGTGGGGTATGCAAAGATTTACTGAGCCCCATAAGTATGAATTTACACTTTCAGCAAAAGAATTTTAGTATTTAGCTTAGTGGACAAAAATAGGCTTTTAAAGGCATAAAGAAAGAAGAGCATTCCAACCTGAATCTAACACCCTCCTTGTTTTTTTCTTCCTGCATTCCAATGACACTAATTTATCTGTCTTCACTCTCCACTCAGTTCTCAAACTTACTCTAGATCATGTGATCTTTCTGGAGGCAAGCACAACTGGAACAGTCCTTTAGATTATTATTATTAGCAAGGTCCTTTTACTAATCAAGCTGTACTAGCAATAACAAGGGAGGGAAAAATACTGACATTTAATAGGGAAAAGTGGGACATACATATAGACCCTCCCTCTTCCATGGAGATCTTTTTTTCTTGTGATTTTTTGGGTTTATAATTGTCAGGTTCAGCATCCTCTATGAAATTGATTAGAGAGGTGTTTTCTTCTAAGAGAAGAGGAAAGGCAAAGGATTTTTTAACAGCTTAAAAATCTCTGAAGACTTTCCAGCTATTTAACTTTAATCCATTAGAGCTAGTAAAAGAATAATTAATTTTATGTTGTACTTTATTTTTAGGCTGGCTTTGGGTATGGCTTGCCAATTTCTCGTCTGTATGCTAAATACTTTCAAGGAGATCTAAATCTTTACTCCATATGTGGTTATGGAACAGATGCTATCATCTACTTGAAGGTATGTATTTAAATTAACTACTTGTTACCATTTTAAGGTAAACAGATTCTCTGCTCATGAGTAGCTCTTGTTTTTTCTTGAGAAATTACTTAGATTTAGTAACTGGTTTTTAACTGGTATCAAAAAAGTCAGTTGGTTTTAAATAGTCTACTTGAACAACTACTAGTTAGAGCCCTGTTGGTTTTCAGGTTGTGTTAAGATGTTATCTACTTGCTCATGCAATACAAAGTACTGGAAGAGAGCAAAGTAAAGGTGTGAGCAAGAGATGTGGTTTGTTTACTCTGAAAACCAAACAGTCCATATAAACTTGTGAACCCTTAAGGAATCAAGGTGCTATCTGCAGTATAGCCCCTCTCTGGGATTCAGATACCAGTAATTTTGAACATTGGACATATAACTTGCACTGCTGTTTTTATAAGAAACCTGCAAACAGCACTACATGTTCTTTTCTACTTTCTGTGCCTAATCATGGGAAAAACTTGCCTTGAATTTCTCTTGCTAAACTGAAAACAGTGAAGTGCAATCAGTGACAGGGAGAGACAGTTCAGCCGTGTATATATATATATAACACTTCTATTGAAAAGATTTCACTGGTATTTTCCCTGGAATTTTGCAAATCAAAGTCCTTTTCCATGCATTCCTGGACTATCTTGAAAATATGTTAAAGGGTACTGCTTAAGGCCTATTAAAAATGCATAAATTGGATGTGGTGTTACTGCATTTGTCTTACCAAATTACCCAAAGCAGTCATAGATGCTGAAGCACATTAACTACCGCATCTATTGTAGAAACATTTGTGTGAATAACTTTGTTTTGTAGTGCCACTTGCATAACACTTTAGGCATACTGAATGAATTTTTGCTAAGTGACATTATTGAGAGATAGTAACCTGCTTCTTCTTGACTTTTAGGCCTTATCAACAGAATCAATAGAAAAACTCCCAGTTTTTAACAAATCAGCTTCCAAGCATTACCAGGCTACCTCAGAGGCAGATGACTGGTGTGTCCCAAGTAAAGACCCAAAGAATATGTCAAAGCAGAGTGCAGCTTCCTGAAGAGAAGCTGGTATTGAGACACCCCAGGGGATCAAGCTGGCTTCAAGAGCAGCATTTGGAAATATTCATCTACCTTCAAACAAGCAAGTTTCAGGACAAGCAGAGGAAAAAGAAGATAAGAGTATTATAAACCTAGGCTATATGCACTGAATCTGAAACCTTGCTGTGGACTTCAGGATAAAGAAAATAGGAGCACATATGTCTTTAAAGAAGAGTTGTGTATAGAGGAAAATCAAGCTATTTTTTTACTATGATCAAAGACTTGGCGTGGTACCGGTGTGCAATTTTTAAATCCTGTTTAATGCTTGAATACTGACTGATAAACGAGTTATGCTGATGCATATTTTTCTGTTAGAATAGTTATCAGCAGTTTATCTTATTACAGAACTTCTCAGGTAGATAGATAACATCCATACTTTAAAGTTGTATTTATAACGTTTGGAAAAAATCCACTTAACATGGCAGTCTGGTAGCAAGATACAAACAGCATTCAAGTACAGCCTGACTGGAAGAGAGGGAGCCTTGGGAGGTAGGGATAAAGTGTTTGCCATGTATAAGGAAGTCCCATTCAAAAATAAAAGAAGATGTTCCAGGGGTAATTCTTATGTGATACCTTGCTCTGTGAGTCAGATATTTTATGTTAAACTGTTATTGGGAAATCAGCCAAATAGGGCTTCTATGCATAAGGTAATGAAGAAGAAAATCAGGATATTTTTAAAAGCTACTGGCAAGAAATGGAAAGCTGCTTGGTTGTAACAGCTCTGACATCTAGCCTACCTCCCTCTATTCTGGAGAATGTGTGCCAAGTCAGTTAGGATTTTCCAAGAGCTGAAGTCAGACATGCAAGTTGAACAGAAAGGTTTTGGTGATATGGATTGTATAGGCATGTTGTGAAAAACAGCGTGTTCAAAACACAGTCATGTGGTTTGTTTCTCTTGTGCTGTTAGATTAGTGGCCTAATACACTAAACCAAAATCTGCCAATCGTTTTTTTCAAATTGTATTGGACTACATCAGCTCAAATATGTACATAGGGAATCTATACCCTGAAAGCTGTGGGTGAGCACTGAAGGTCTATTGGAAGGGTGTTTAGGAGTGGTATTGGAACTGTTAAAATTTATTCTAAGAACTGTTCATTGCAATCAAAAGGGCTTAGGAAATGTTTCAAAATACAGACAGCGCTGAAAACTACAGAAAGCTTTTTTGAAGAGCAAAATAGGGGGAAGTCCCACAGAAACAGTACCATTGGAGAAAGTTGTTCAGAAAATATTCCATTCTCAGTAAACTTCTTCCTTGCCCATCTTCTTTGTGTATTTTCACTTTTGTAAGCAAAGTAAACTTAACAGATGCTAAACTATTGGATGTTGCCATGCTGGCCAGTCAAAAGTTCATCAGGGCTGTAAAATATTATTTGATTTTTTTTTCTTTTTGATGATTATCATATCTTTGCAAGAAATTGCAAATACAGTAAAGCATCCTGCTCAGTATGACAGTTTTCTATTAGAGATTTCTATTTGTTGGACAAAAAAAATGACTTCATATTCCACTATGAATCTAAAATGGTTTTTAGGAAACTACCTTTGCGTTCTTGCAGACCTGTTGAGATAAATTTCTCATTGAGAATAAAATAGTATTTTGATATGCCTAATTCATTTTAAAAACAAATTTTAGATGTATTAATGATAACGACTAAGCATGATGATTTTAGTACTGCATCTAGGCTGTTTTTATCCTGGTGAATAAGCTGCAGTCACCAAAAGTCACCAGAACATGCATCTGAATTCAGCTCAGTGAATGAAATGGGTAATAAAAAGGAAATACCTTTTTGTCTAGAATATGCAAGTGTAAAAAAGCTGCTTTCACTGTTGTAAAGTAATTGAGTATTTGTTGATTTTTGAATTGAGTACAAGGTCACAAACACATGCCTAGTTATTCATTGTTGTCAAGTAAACACAATTTATACCTTTCTGTCTGCATTCAGTAATGCTTGAACCTGAGTTGTGATCTGATGGTACATCTGTACCGCAGCTGCTCCAGGTAGTAATTTCTGTTTCAAAGCAGCTGAGGCACATGGGTACTGCAAAAATGTTTGTGATGCTGCTTGCAGAGCAAGACTGTAGAACATTCATGATGCAGGCAGAGGTTGTGTAGCACTTAAGATGCACACATGAAATGTGTGTAGTATTACAAATTATGACTATCTATCTAGATAATACAGCACCTTTTCCAACATTCACTGACTTTTTATTCTGAAAGAAAAGCTGTAGTCTTTTACTTGGATGTAGATGTTGAAATAGTTTTATAATAAAATCTTTTAAAGGGTTGTCTGTATCTTTGTTTTTTAAGAAGTCTAGTGCAAGCAAGGACTTTATTTTAAGTCTTATGAAATGGAGTTGAGAAAAACAACACTCATACCACGTCTGGTACAGCAGGGGGGAGAAACACTGGAAGAATGATCTACTTATGCTTAATGTTGCATTGGTTGAGAGGTCATGTAGTACCTAAAATCAGTGCATCACCTTACCCATCTTCCTCTTTTTAATTAGGATGGTATTTGTTTCGAGATGAGAATTGGGAATCTTCCATCAGTGCATGTTCTATGCTCTAAGATAGTTGTCTTTTGTTCAGTTTTTAAGAACGTGAAAATTGACCAAGAAAAAAAGACATCCATCATTGGGTTTGTATCTAATAAAAAGTTTTCCCACAGATTAAAGGGATGGCTGTCTGTCAGCTCTGAAGCAATGGGACAGCTGGCTTTTCATAGCTGATATGTAAGAAAATGGTAGTGATCAGATGGTGCCATGATCCAGCAGTCCTGTACAACAGGTGCTTTAGCAGACTTGTGTTGGCCTGGGGCTATCCTGTATCTCCCTTAATTCTAAGAGGACAGAGTAACTGTAAAAATATATGTAGGTAACCTGAAAGAGGAGAGGTGAAAACCAGCCTGACTCCAGATATCTGGCAGTGAGCTTAAAAGTGACAGCCTTGTGTATGGTTTACTTTCCTTAACAATGAGGATTTCACCTTCTTAAGAGTTTTAACTCGAAATGCCAGGGAATCAGATTACGTGGCATCCCATTTTTGCATTTTGCAATTACAGAAATGTACCACTCTGACATAAACCAGTATGCCAAGTGTGTTGGGAAAAAAATCAGAACTAAAGTACACCAGGGACTTCAATAAACTACTACAGCAAACAAAAGGAAACAAATGCCCATTGTGTTTTCCCATATTTTTTGCTGTGTTGCAGTCTCTATAGACAGGACTTGCATATTTCCTGTCAGGTTTTTTGAAGCAGAAATAGACATATTTCTGTACCTTTCCAGTGGCAGGCTTGTGAGCAGGGGTGCCCAAGTGCTGCAGGATGGACCCAAGCTGCTGTCTGTGCAGCCCCCCGTTGAGCACACAGCCCAGCAGATCCAGGTCTCACTGCAGCATGCTGTGCACACCCCATCCGTCCCAGCCAAGCTCCTGCAGTCTAGAAGGCAAAATGTGGGGTTTTTTCCTTCCCCTGCACAAACCCAGCGGGAAAGAGAGGCCATGCACCAGCTCCTGGTCACAGTGCAGGGCTGCCTTGCTGCTGGCATGCCAGGGGGGCACTGACATCGATTTACCCACGGCTGGAGAGTGTTCTGCTTTCACAGGAGATAAGCAGGTGCTGCACTTTCAGCCTTTGCCCCCTGATTGGGACCTTACACAGCCAGGTTCCTGATGTCAACAGAAACCATGCCAAAGCACCCTGTGTTTTCTCTTCTAGATCATTAGCTAAAGAGTGTACACTGATTACTGGCTGGTGTTACTGGTGCCTTGGGCACATATCCAGCTTCTCCCTGGAGCCTTGATACACAGTTGTTCATTATCATCATTTCCCTATCTCTTAACCAAGTTTTTAAATCTCCCAGACTTTGCCCTTTACATGCAATAATCTCTTTCCCAAAGAATTATTACAAAACAAGCTTTGTTACCTTTGATAAGAAACACTACTGGACTGGAAAAATAATTGTTTTTTTTTCCCTCCTTATGGCAGCAATGATGACTTTAGAGGATCAGATATAACACCAAAGAATTTTCTGCCTGTAAGTTCTTCAGCAGTTTTGGCAAATAGGAGGTTAAAATATGGCAGTTTATGATTCCTCATTTCAGGTAATTTTTGGGGGTGGGGACAGTGAGGAGTAAGGGGCACACTTCTGCATTAACATCTTTGGGTTTGTATTTCCCAAGAACTGACAACACAATTTTAAATGCCTATGTCCTGACCCTGTATTACAGGCCCTAAGGTGGCTTTGCACATCTGTGCTGTCGTACACATTCAAGACAGAATAACTGACAGTATCTGGCTAGATGATGCTACTCCTCACAGTCAGCAAAGACAAAGGACATGGAGGGAGGCAGCTTCAGTCAGTCCTGCTTCTCTCCACGCACCTCACAGGGAAGAAAGAGCAGAAATACACACAGGTACTCTTAATACTTCCCTGCAATCTCAAATGTTGAATGTCAAAGCAAGTAGCTGGAACAGTCCTGGGTCTTCAGAATATCCTGAAGGCTCTTAATAATGTAAGATTTTTAATACAAACAGAAAAATATATGTGGGCTATCAGGAGCTGCTCCTCATTAACTCTCCTCAATAGTCCTTGCTGCAGCTATGAAGGAAAAGTAAAGCAGAGTACAACAAATTGGCCCATGTAGAATTAGCACAATTTCCCAATGTTACTCTTGCTTTGCATTTCCTAGCAGGAAGAGGAAAGAAAGGAAAGCATCTGTCTGATTTCCTGCTGTGTGAGGGGCACACCCTTGAGGATTGTCTCACTGCCTTCCTGGGAGTCATGTCCAGTTGAAAATCCAGACAGAACAATGATGCAGGAAACACAACAAGAGGAATGACCACCAATCCCACTATTTTGAGCTGCTGAACATTCTCTTGGAATGTGACAAGAGAGTTTCTAGTTTAGAAAAGGCATACTTCAAGTTACATTAATGTGATACAGCCCTGTCTACAAGGCTCAAATATGAAAATCAAGTACAAAAACAACAAAAAAAAACCAGCTTGTTTTTGTTGCTTTTATAGGTTGGGCTTTCTGTACACTGTCACATCACTGGGCTGGGCCTGAAAGCTGAGAACCTTGGCATGGGATTCAGCACACCAAGTACGACACCTTATCATGACACTGTGTAAATGTCTGTGAGTGTGCTGAGGTGTGAGCTGGATATCTCTGCTGCCTCTCATGACCAGTGTCAGTGTATCCAGAAAACTCTAGAAAGCTTCTTCTGAAACAGACACCTACTTCTGGTGCCTGAATAGCAACCCAGTCTCCAGTGGCAGAGTTCAACTGTCTGTAATGTGGCCCCAGACACCGGGGCCTCTCTAGGCACCTGTATTTAGATGGCTTCAGCTGTGAGCTGGCTACCAGCTCATTCAGTTACCCAAAAATAGACACCTGGTCCTATATGAGGAAGGCTGAAGTAGCCTTCCTGTCTCTCATGTGTCACTCTGAAGGATAAAGGCCTTCCACAAGTCCTTTTTCATGCCTGCCAGTCCCATGCAAATACCTTGTATGGACAATTCTGGCTTTCTAAATTATCAGTGAATATTCATTTTTAGGAAAGTCCTCTTACTAATTCTGTGAGGTTGTGAGAAACTGGAAATAAAGAGCTCAAAATTGTATTGCTGCTGTTATCATTCCTGGCCAGGGTGGAATGCAATAGAAAATCCCAAACAATATTTATTCTGCAGCAAATGCCAATGGGATCATTGCAGATGAGCTGGCTGCTGGCACAAGCTGTGTCAGCCTGGAGCTGCCTCTGATCACTGACACTGCTGATTTGTCTGAGTTTGGGAGTGGTCCTAGGGCCACATGATCACAGGAGACAGCATGAGGCTCATCACTCGGCACCCCACAGGGCAGCAGTGCTACCAGAGAGCTCTGAGCCATGCTTACTACTCCTGGGACAACCAAATAGCAATTGCTGAGCAGGCATTTCACAGAAACTTAGGAGATAACTGTAGCTAATGCTGATTGTTAAATGCCATGAGGCATACTGAGAAATCAGATGCACTGAAAGCTCTTTTTTGTAGTGTTTATTCCTTAGAGTGGTTTTCTCTTCCTAGCAGCTTTACTGGCCACAACACTCTGGGTTGATTTTTAACAAATTAACTGGGAAACAGGTTTGAATACCTGCCAGGGCTACTTGTCTCCTCCAATCACTGTGGCATGCAGCAGGGTTAGTAACATGCATTGCAAAGACTATTGGTGACCCAGAGTCACTCCCCTGCTTACAAAGGGCATTACAGGTGGAATTCAACCTTCACACAGGGGTGGATCAGATGGTTTGGACCACTCTTGGTGTTACCAGGTTCTTGTCATTGCCTCACAGACCACAGGAAGCTGTTTGCTCAGGCATAAAACTATGTTTGTGTTGACACAGAAGCATTTGTTTCTGCTTAGTTAGGGCCTGTTATAAAACCTCCTGATGTCACAACTTTCCCTTACTTCTAATCAGCTTTGCCGCAGATTTTACATAAATACACAATGAAGAAAGCTTCGTTTTCAAGTTCCTGCCAGGGACACCTGAAGTTTTCATTATTCATATTATTAATGGAGATGCCCAGAAGTCTTCTGCTGGTACAAATTCATTCACATGTTTCTCCTCCATGCCCTTGTCCTCTTGTTCCTGGGCTCTTCCTACTCGTGTTACTGATGCCTAGCTCTGTATGCTCTGAGCCTATCTTCTGTAGCCAAAGGATGGGAACAGTCCTTTGGAGACATGTCACACTTCCAAAAGCTTTTCATGATTTTTCAAGGCCACTGGATGGTCAGTTCACTTGAGGAAAAAAATTGTAACATCTTCTGCATATTCCCAGGCTTCTGTCTTTTGAATGGCAGCATCCATGTAAGAACAGCTGAAACAATGGCAAAATTATTCACAGGGGTGCCATAAATTGATGCAGGTACCTTATTACAGTATTCAGGGCTTCCTGAGAGAGATGTTACCATCTTCTCTAACAGACTGTTCTTGTATTTTCTTTTACAGTGGGATATTCCTCACATCTGAGTATTGATCTTAAGGGAGAGGATATATTTTGACTTTAAATCTGAGCTACAGTAGTAAAACAAAGCAGAGAAGAGCTGGGGATCCTCCCCGTTCTTCCCAGAAATAAACAAATCCACTGCCTTAGGAAATGAGAGTTTTGGAGGGAAAAGGTCTACCCTTATAAGGGGCCGTTTCAGAAGAGGGCTGTTTCTTTTCATAAGAGCAGAAGAATATTCCAATGAAGCTCTTGACAATGAAAGAGTAAAATAAATATTTTTCACCATTTCTTTAATGTGTATTTACATTACAGCAGAAGGTTTGGAGGTTTTAAACAGTGTAAACATTTATAGGAGAATAATAGTGTATTGCTGTATATTATGACAAGCTTTCACTTATAGAAGTATTTTTTAAATAATATATTCAGAAGAAATCATTCAGTTGCTCTTATTTTAATAGTGTGAGAGTATGGAATGCAGAATATAGATGATGGATCAATGGGCTGTCTATATGCATGTCTGAGAACTGCTGATCGAATTCCCTGTTCTTTTCTGTGGTGCTTCTAACGTATGCTAACTCTTTTTCAATTGATAAAAGAGTGTAATATAGTGTGGAGTCAACATATTAAACAATATGATAGATATAAGAGTAGCAATAATTGACCTTTAGACTTCGCACCATGTCCACTGAAATCTGTGACAAGCTTGCTGTTGACACCAGTGAATGGTGGATAAAGCCAAAATGGTTTGAGCTGCTGATCTGTAGAAGAGACACTTATACCCTTAAAGGTCTCTAGAAAACAGCAAGCAAGCTAATTTTTAAGTCCTTCAGTGTGTGAGACCAGACAAGAGGTTGGCCTCACTCTGCCACCTGCCATGAGTGGCACTCATTGTGCAGGAAGAATTTTAAATCAAAAGCCACACCTAGAAGAGGAAGAGAAGAATACGACGGACATTTAGACCTTCAAGATATGTTGAACAGAAATGTGTGCATGCACATATGGCCAATTTAAATGCACTGAACTGGCTGACAGCTCTTGCTTCAGCTCATCCTCCTTACTCAATGGAGTACAGCCCTTATACTGGAGAAGCCTGAGATCCAAACACCCCTGAGGTCAGCTCTCAGCCTTTCTGTTCAAGCCAGGTGAGACCAAAAGCCTCAATACATGCTGCACAAGTCGGGATGCAGAAACACCATTGTGTCTGAGGTATAAGTGTGTCCCTGTTCCACAAAGTGGGCAGTTTGTCCTTGCATCCCTGGCCACCAAGAGCCCCACTGAGATAAAGGGGTTTTGCCTGTGCCTGGTGAGAGAGGGACAGAACTCTTTAATGGCACAGGACAGTGACTAGCCACAGCTTGTGCTCATTTCACACAGCTGAAGCTTTTTAAAGAAAGGATTAAGAGTGTCCAAACCCCAAACAATGTTAGGGCCTGCTTCAATACACCTGGAAGATTATTCCAGCTGTTTGGGGCCAGGCATCTAAAAAAGCAAAGCTTGCCTCCCATAGCTAGTGGAGCTCCAGACAACTGGACATAAATAGCTCAGTTTAAGCAGAGGGCTGGCTGGTGCTAGCTAGCTAGTGCTAGATAAAACAGCACTGTAAATAAGAAGTGAACAATTATAAACCTTAAAAATACCCTTCAGGAAATGCATGCCTGCTTTCTGCTGCTAGCTACTGGATCTTTTGTTCTGCTTATAGCTTTCCATCTTTTCATTTTCTCCTTTTTTTTTCCTGTGAGGCCAAACCCTGGCTGCATATACAGCACAGCCTGCTCCAGCTGGGACCGGAGGCCATGGGAAGCAGTGGTGCCTCTTGGCCACTGTTCTGGCAGCCTCCTGAGCCAGGGGCAGGGAACCCACGGGGACAGCTTGTTCCGTGCTGGCCGCACTGGAAGCTTCAAAACATGTTTATGTCGAGTCAGCAAGAACCGCCCAGATTGGTCGTGCCGCTGCTCTCTCTCCCTTTCCAGGCTGCTGG
Source organism: Thryothorus ludovicianus (assembly GCA_013397245.1). NCBI lineage: Eukaryota > Metazoa > Chordata > Aves > Passeriformes > Certhiidae > Thryothorus > Thryothorus ludovicianus. The sequence continues at coordinate 597,158 of VZTB01006094.1, read as the reverse complement.
GAGGAGCTATGGCAAAGTCCAAGCCCACATTCGAGTCTATTTCAGGTGCTACCTGCAGTTGGCTCCTGCCTGCCCAGAGTCACTTACCATCTCACCAATGCACCCAGGTCACCTGAAAGTGAAGGGCAGACAGGGCTGCCTCTCTGCCCCTCTCCCTGCTCCGTGTTGGAAAGGGCAGCTCTCCCTGTTCTCAAGTGAATTCCAGCAACTGGCCCAAACTGGGTACCATTTGAGATCACACCCTCCCACACTCACAGCACAGCCAGGCAACAGCAGACAGTGTGTCCTGTCAGCTGAAAAAGGAATCCTCCTCCTTGATCTTCCACAGGAAGGATGCAACCCCTGTCAAAGGCTGAACGGGACCCCAAGTGTATAATGCAAGTACATCTCTAAAGCACGGAGGTGCTGTTTGAGGTGCCCTGCAAGAGGGGACCATTACAGCCATAGCATGTCAAGTACTTGGTGGAGTTTCAATCAGCTGCAAATTAAAGCAGGAGAGAGTTGGATTACGGAGACCTTCAGCATTTAGCTTTCTGCAGTTGTGTCAGGGTCTCTTGGTTGCCTCCATCCAGGCTTGCTAATGCCACCTGTCTACCTGGGATGGGGCTCTATATGTGTCTGTTTGCCCATTGTTAGGGTTCCCTGAAGCTCAGGAGAAAATGGTAGGGTTTGCCTTGAACTTGCAGTCTCTGCGGTGGAAAGCTGCTCTGCACACTGCTCTGCAGCCCACACCAGAGGCTTGTGAGCCCTTGGTACCAGGAAGAGGCTTTTGGGTGTGCCTGAGGGGGAAGAGCACACAGGAACATTGTGAACAAATGGAGCCTCGTGTTCATAATAATATTGTCAGCTTCAAGTACCACAAATCAGAGTTCACAGCCCCCAAAATGCAGATTCACGTTTTAAGTAAACACTGTTTAATCATCTTATTTAACATGAGATTTATTTTTTTGTTTTTCTAATTTGCTGTTGAACTTCACTTCCAAATATGCATGGCAACTCTCAGGTTTATTGAGACATTCAGTATTCACCATGTGAAAATCTACAATATCAGTTCTAATTCTAATGCCGGTTCTTCCCTTTCTCCCTCAGTTCTTCTCCTCCATATCATGAGGATAGGCTGAGCTCCTACCCCTCCCCTGCACAGTTCCCTGCCACATCTGCCTGTTTTCATCCTCCAGAATGAACTTGTCTTGGCTGGGGAAAGGTGCAACCACTGCTTCATCAGCACAAAAAGAAGCTGCCGGAGATAAACAGCTTTGTGAACAGAGGCTTTGCTGATAGACTTCAGATCTTTAGTGTCTGAAAGCCTGGTGTTATTAGAAGGTAATGTCACTGATTTGTATTTCCTCCCACACCACTGGATGGGGTAGAATTTGATTTTGTAGAAAGCTGGCAGAACAAGGAGTCTCTGTCATGTTTCTGATTCCAGGGTACAAACCTCCTGCCATGCTGGCAGGTGAAATGTGTGAGCACAGCTCAACTCAGGCTGGTGCTCAGCAAGGCAAAACCCAGTGCCTGCCCCACAAAATCCATCCAGCATTTGGGTTTCATCCACCCACCATAGGAATGAGGGGCATTTGAGAGAAGATTTTGTTCCAACAGACTGAGTAAATGAGTAAGTTGCTGTGGGTTAGGAAATCCAGATGTGGTGGAGGATGACACAAACCTGAGGAACCACAGGGATGTAGAGGGGTAGTGGCTCTGCTGCCCTTGCTAGAAAAAGGTATAGTGAAAAATTGCAGTGGGGGTCAGGCCCTGTGTCATGTGCTAGAGGCTATATAGCCAGGAAGGGGAAGGGAAAGGGAAAGAAAGAAATCAGTGAAATTCTGTGGATTTATGGTGAAGGGAAGGACAGGGCCGTGGAAGAAATGGACCCATATGACAAACTGAAGTCCAAATTTCCAGCAAGGTATAGTTCAGAGCTGCTGCCACCACAAGGTATGCTCACTATGGATACAAGCTAACAGTGTGCCCTTGAGTTCAGGATAGGCATACACTTTTCCCCAGCAGGGAGCTTGGAAACACCAGGAGGGTTGGCTCAGCCTTTGGGAGGTAGGTGTAATTCAGTGTTGTCACTGGGTGTTTTGGGCCAGTTTTACTCTGCATGAATGTTAGAATACCTACACTACTTTTTTGCCATGAAATAGCTTTGCCCTGACTGCAGTGATGTCACTTTCCAGCATGTTGTGTGCCTGTAGCCAGCTCAGGCACTGCCCTGCCCTTTAGCAATGCCTGTGTTTTTATACTGTATGAATCAATGCCAATATATTTATAAGGCACACAATTCTGTCCCCTCTTTTATAGCATGTTATAAAGTAGACTTTCTGTGAGTATTCCTGCTCTTTAGTTCCTGCACTTCCTTCCTCAGACCTTAGCAGTAATCCATCCTAACTTCCTAACCAACTAGCAATTTTTGTAAGGTTGCCAGGAATAGGTAAAGATCCCTATCCTTGACCAGAGCTGTCTAGATTCAACTCCCTTCCTTCCCACAAGCAGCCAGAAAGCTTATGGCTATACTGAGGCAGTGCAGCTCCCCACTGACAGTTATTATTGGCATAAAATAATTCAGTGCTGATTCAGGACCAGCAGCCTGAGCAGCCACATCAATTGCACTGTTACAAAGCTTAAGTGTGGTGTGACTTGGGCACCAGGCAGAAGGCTGATTCCAGCATCCCCAGTCAGGCCCAGCTTGAAAGAACAGAACTGGATGGTTTGTCAGTGGTGTAAAAATCATCACCCACTGCCCTCATTTCAAATGCCTTAATTGTAATTTAGCAGCCCTCCAAAGGGTGCCTCTGCAAGGTGAAGGACAACACACAGCTGCTACGTGTTAAAAATATAAAGTTAACTGTGTATTAAAATCAAACAGATCATTGGAATGCATGGTATCCATCGTCACTTCTACACTTTTGTGTCCTATGAAGCTTAAGATGTATTTGGAGAAAGAATCAGAAACAAATTTCTGAGCAGCCAACAGATTTCATCTGACAGTTGCTGCATACAGCAATCTTTTCTGACCCACTTGTCTGCTGTGCCAGAAGTCCCTTCCACTCCCCTCCAGTCTTGGGGAGGTCAAAATGTCAGACACTAGCCAGGCTTTGGCATCTCTGCTAACAGTACATTCTGCACTGTCCTATAGTAAAAGAAAAATCTAGGGTTTCTGGGAAATTCTATTGACATATCCTGAAAGAAAATAGAAATATTGCTGTGTCTGACCCGTGTGTATCTTGAAGTGTTTCAGAAAAACAGCAGCAGCCCTTCAAGAGCCCTGCAAATCTTCCAGCACTGAAAATCTGGCATGCCTCTCTGTCCTCTGAGAGTTCAATGAAGATATAATAGGATAGACCACCCCAGACTGTTTCAATCTTCCCTTCAGTCTCAAAGACTGAACTCTTGGATGTTTAATTTAAAGGTATTTGTCCCATGAGCAAAATCTGCTGCCAGAAGCATTAGTGGTTTTCTAAAGGATGTTCCTTAAATATGAATGAGCTGAGCCCCTGTGATCATCTTAATTGATCCAGCAGTTCTTGCAGCTAAAAGTAAAGTTGCCACCTTTCATGGCAGACCAGACCTTTTCCCCTGCTGTCTAATATTTGTATTCCTGACATTTTACAAAAATAGTCAGTCCTGTTCAGCCTGGGGGATTTCTATAAATTCATGATCACAGCAGTTAACTTGATTCTGTCAAAACTGGTATATAGGCTGTAAGATATTGCCCCATAAAAAGAGGAGATTTTTTTCTTTTAAATATAATGAGTGGTTTTGAAGAAATAAGATGTCATTGATGCCAAAACACTTATGGGCATTATGCCATCAGGACAGGCAGCAATTCTGGAGAGATAAATCATCCAGGCTCTTTTAGACTCCTTTTCCTTGCATCTAAAACCTGACCAGGTATGAACAGACTTTTAAAGCTTTTGCAGGGACATACAGTCGTGAACACTGTTAGACTTCAGTTTTACCTAGAGGCTCTCCATGGATAAATTATTGGAGTTTTGAGTCAAGCTGGATCCAGCAGAAGACATCAGGGGCTGAGTTTAAAATTGTTCCAAGAGCACTTTACAAAGAGGATGCCCATATTTCCATGAACAGTTGCATTGCTCCCCAAATACATGTAGAATGAATTTAATAAATTATGATCTTATTATCAGGTATTCCCACACCTCCCACACATGAGCAACCCCATCCAGTGTGTGGGAATAAAGTATAGCAATAGAAGAAAAAAGTGCTAAAAAGGAACAAATACTAAGGTTTGCTTACTCTTGGTCCTTCTAACTTCAACAAAAAACAATTAAAATGCATCAGTCAGGTCCTCTTTTCTGTGATAGTGATGTTCTCTAGTGTTTTTAACAGCTTGCAAATTCCTACGACTATAATCAGCCTGATCCCACTGTGCTCCCTGTCAGATACCACAATGGCTATAATCTGGCACCTGCTTGGTACAAAGCTTGGAAATGAGCCTGGGTGCCCACAGAATAAAAATTAAGCATGTTCACTGCAGAGGGAGAGGATCAGAGGGAATTTAGGAACACTGGTGACAGCCTTTATTCTTCTCTCCCAGCAAGAGAGTCCTGGCTACAAGAGGTCAGAAAATGCTGCTATTGTTCTGCCTTAAACCTCTCTTTTCCAGACACAGAATTTCACTTTCAGAAGGAGCCAGTGTGGGGATGTGTTTCCAATAATATCAGCTACCTCCATCTGTCTCTTCTGGACTGCCCGGCTTGCCCCATTGTCAGACTGTTCAGGAAGCAACAAAAATTTCTTGCCTTGACCAGTTGGAAAATCCTCTTCCTCATGGCTGACTTACAGAGATGCATCACCTAGAAAATCAGTGGGTTTAGATACCCTATGCTTTTTCATCCTTCCAAATGCACTCTTTTTCTGCAGTGCAGAATCTGATGGATCCCATTGACCAGGAAGTGTCTCAAGCAGATTTTTCTATAGAAAACCTATTTCAGATGCTGATTGTTCTCACCAGTGAATTTCTGTAATATCTCTGATAGAGACATCTCTGCAGCTATACGGAAATCTCTCATTGGCTTAGTGAAGTACAGGGACCTTTATTACAACTTTATTCACATAAGAAAGCATTTACTTATGGTCTGTGTTCACTTTGAAATTCCTTATTGGAATGGGAAACTCTGAAATAGCAATCTTTATTGCTGTCTGGTTAAATATAAACAGACCCATGAATTGGATTCTTGTACACAGCGTACAAGCTCTAATTAATGAAAACTGAGAGGCAAGGAAAGGGAAGTGATTTGTAACACTAAACAATCTGCACATTTCTTCAAATGCTGTTGCCACTTTGTGAGACACAGAGACACTTGAACAGCTTGGCTGCTCTGGTTTGTCTGAGAAGAGCCTAGTGTGCTGTCTCGCAAAGAGATGACAATAATGATGGAGACTGACAGCTTCACAGTCAGAGAGGCAATCAGAAGTCAGGAGTTACTGGCTCCCAGTGGTGGGCCTGGCTTACCTCTCTTTTCACAGAGCCCAGAATTGTCAGGATCTAAAAAAAGTAGAACAGCTCACATCAAACTAAAAAAAGAGGAGAAAATTGGGGTTTACCTGTAAGATCAGATCACACACTTGTTCTTGCTGCCACTGCTCTGCATTTCATCCTCCTGGGCTGGAGAAAGTAGCTTGGTCAGAAGTAAAGGAAACCAGTGCTAGCAGGTCCAAAAGCACAGGAATTGCAAATCAGGGGGCCTGGTACATCTGTAACACAGCCAACACATCTTTACCTTGGAAACACCTTTTGGTTAATGTGAGATTCCTCTCATCTGCACCTAGCTGCCAAAAATGAGGTGTATAGTCCATGTTAGCAGGCTAGATTCATTTATAGTCAAGGAAGAAAAGGTTACACGCTTCCCAGATCATATCCAACATCATTCTGAGAGATATTAGGGATAGGTACAAGTATAGCAGTGCAGGTTTGGGGAGCAAGTGTTTTTTACCTGCCTTTCTTGGTGTCAGGATATTAATTTATCATTGGTCACAGTGAGAGTGGAAACAGAGAGAGTATGTGCTAAAAGCTACTCAGACTTGAGTATTAACATACAAAAATTTCAGGGCTGCATGTTTCTACCTTGTTTACATACTGTGGTTAATAAAGGAAAAAAAATCTTAACATTAAAAAGGATAATTATGAAAAAGCTTTATAAGATACAGACAGGTAGTGAACAGTGAAGTAACATTGAATTGAGAGTCAGTGCACAGGAAAACACAGAAACTACTGAAGGCCTGTCTGTGGTCACAATCCAAAGCTGTTTGCCTGTTCCATTCTGGGAAAGCATTTTTGTGACAAATTTTTTGACAGTATCCTGTCTTTTACTCCCAAAAGGACAGCTGAAGAAAATCATTGTGAAACAATATCAAAGGTTACTCAGGTTTAATCTAATGCTATCTAGCAGGCAGTGGTATAAGTACTGAACGAAGCAGCAGCTTGTTTAAGCTCGGCTGAACAAAGCAGTGTGTGTCCAGAGTGTTTGGAGCAGGGGCTTTTCCAGCTCTGCCTCCCCAGGGCAAACTGCAGCCGGCAGCCGTGATTTCTCAGTGCAGGGAAAGAGAGCAGCTCCAAGGAGAGCCAGTAAATGCCAGCCCAGCTTGCAGGCTGGACACATGCACAGGGCTGTGTCAGGGCTGTGCCTGGATCCCTGGCACCCCGCAGAGGAGCACAGATCCGGGAAGGGAGATGCCAGCGCCTGCTCTGCGGCAACTCAGTAGATGATTCCTTCTGGTTCCAGCAGCAAGTACTTCTTCATGGACAGAGGGATGGAGAGCAAGGGGACCTCCCGATGGCACCTTTCTGACAATACTGCCCGAATAGCACATCTGCATAAGTGCATCAGTGACCGTGGTGAATTGCTGCACACAGTGAACAAAGAGTCATAGAAATCCTGGTGCCGCTGTGAAAAAAACACACAAGTGTGTTTTAGGGCAGCCAGAATATTTGGAGTAAGGATTTTTGAATTAAAGGGATAATTATGTCATAGTATGTAGTTTGTCCCACAGTTTTGCCTTTTGACTACAACTTTTCCTCTTTAATCTCTTACTTTTCATTTAAATTCTCCCTTGCATTTGCAGCTAACTCATCCTGTTCACAGAAATCTGATCCATGCAGCAGAACCTAGAGGTGCATAGCCATCCCCATGTAGTATGGCACTTTAAAAAATATTCCCTGACTTAAAAAAATATGTAAGTATTCATATTGGCAAATCTGAGGAAACACCAATCACAGCCAGAATCTTTTCACTGGCCGAATACAGGGAGAGCTGAGCTCCTGCTGTACTGCTGACAGGGGGTGCTCCAAAGGATAACGTTGCAATTAAAATATCAAAAATATGTTTTTTTAAGTGAGTAATATGCCTTTTTCAAATGAGAGATAATAAGTGGGAAAGTCCCCATCCTCAGAATTGTTCTTCTCTTTCAAAAGTGTTCTTTCTTCCATATGGTTTGGTATGTGTTATACAAATAACAAACCTGGATTTTATTCAGCTATGACTCATTGAAAGCTTACCTCCAAGACATCCTCGGGTATGGCTTCTTTCCACTTAGACGTCGATTTGATGTGTTCATAGGAGTTGACAACTACCTCCACAGCTCTGGGGTGGGAATGACAGGCTTGCAGCACCTGCAGGTAGGAGGCATGGAGACCATGAGCCCCACCAGGAAGCTGGGGATAGCCTGAGTGCTTGGCACTGCACCCAGCAAGCTGAGACAGACATAGCCTGACAAGTACAAGAGGATAAGGCTGGAGATGCCTTACACACAGTCCCTCCACACCCCTCTGTGCAAGCACAGCAGGAAACTCCAAGCTCGTCTCCATTTTAAGACCATACAGAGATGCTGGCTAAGATCTCCACAGCAGTCTAGATGGGGTGAGCTTTATCACTCAAATCTAGAGACAGCTTGTTCATAGCTGGGTTGAGTGACTTAACACCAGGCAAAGCCATGAACAAAAATTCTTTCTTCAGCACATGCAGCTCAGGAACAGAAAAAAATCCCATCATTTGAATAAAAAAATGTATTGTTAAAGAAAAATTGAAAATATGACCAGAAGAAGAGAACTGTTCAAAAGTAAGGTTTTCAAGCCACACAAGGCCCCCAACACAACTGTTCTGCCCAGCAATTTTAGCTGAACAGGAAAAAAAAACAGTCTATTGCCACTCATGCAGGGGATAACATTACATTCATCCAGTTTTGTCCCCTGCAGTCTTCAGATTTCACAAAAAAAAAAATGCAGAACATCCCTCTGGGATAAATACCCTACATTTTTACAGATGAGCAAATGATAGAGATCCACTTCATGCAATAGGATACAGGAAGAAGAGACTTCAGACCTTGCTCTCAAATACCCTCTCGGAGCCTAAGCATTGCTCTGCTACAGACAGAGTCTGCTCATCCTGGGCTCAAGAGGGCACAATTAAAATTTTGGCATTTTATTTAAAGCCTTCTGGTTACTTGGCTTGTTAAAACTTTACATATACAGGCAGGGAATTGCAAACTGTTGCTTAGGGTACTGGATGAGAAAATAAGTCCTGACTACAGCAAGCTTAAGTTGTCTGATATAACAAGACTCTTAGGTACTTTTGTCAGCGTATTGGACTTTGCAGGTGTTTAAAATATTTTCAGGAGATATTCTGCAATACTGTTTCTTTTCCATTTTTTTTTTTTATCAGCTATGAGCCTAGGGTCAGCACTTATCCTTAATTCTTACTGGGTATAATCCAAAGATGTATCAAGATGCATTTAATTTTGAGTAGATTTTTAAATATCAGTTGTGACAAAATGAATCAAGTGGTCTCATCTCTAATCTTTGGTGGACACCATGAAATACACATTTCATATAATTCAGTTAAACCTTCAAGAAGCCACATTTGACAAAGGGATGCCAGTTCTCTGAAATGAGAAAGTGAATCTGCTCTGAAAAATTAAGCTTCAACTAGCATTTAGAGTTTGGCATTTCACGTTGCTTAGGAGCAAAAATGAGATATGTGTCTGGTTTCTGGTACAGGCGACTGTAATTTCACTTCAGTTAAATGATACCACTGTTACAGTAGGTCATCTCACACTGTTTTGGGCATTCTGGGCCCACACTGACAGGACTCCAGCAAATCCAGGTAGCACTAAATCCTGAAGATTGGATCTCTCATCCCATTCCTGTTCAAGACACCACCCATCTCCATACCCCTACTGTACGAAGATGTCCTTAACCTTGTGGAATTGCAGAGGGTATATCCGAGCTGCTCCATGGTTCAGTAGCAGCTGGTAGCAGATGTCTGGCTGAGCAGCTGGCCGCACGGATGTCACTTTTATGATATACTGTAGGGGTGCACAGCCATTGACATCCATGATGTTTGCTTCTGCTCCTGCCTCCAGCAGCATATGCAGCAGGACGTGATCACAGTTCCAGGCAGCTTTGTGGAGTGGTGATTTGAAATCCTCATCGCGAGCATTCACTTCAGCCTTATAGTCCAGGAGCATGCGGCAGATGAGGTGGTGGTCCTGGCTGTAAATCTGATCCTTGTAGTGAAGGGCCCAGTAGGCTGCACAGGCCAGGGGCGTCTCCATGTAGGCATTGAGAGCATCTACCTGTGCTCCCTGTTCCACGTAAAAGGCCACGAGCTCTGGGATACCCAAACGTGCAACGACATGCAGAGGAGTCTCCTCATCCTTATTGTTTGTTCTTATGTTCACATTTGCTCCTGCCAAAGAAAGATGATGGGGGAAAATGAAGGCAATTAAACACTTCTTTGGCCATCTCTTTGTATGGGCCCTTATTCCCCAGGAAAAGGTCAGGGTGGGCAACTGGCATGAAAGACACATGCAAATGCAAGTAGCATGGATCCAGCATTAGGTAAGTCTGCAGGGAAACTCAGAAACTTAAGGTTCTTGGATCCAGCTTCAGATGTGATATGCTGGCCCCAAGCCTGAAGACCTTATCTGAACGTTCTATTTCAGAGCAGCGTGCAAGCCCAAATTTCTGTGTAAAATGCTTTTTCCCATAAATTGAGAACTGGTGGAGGCTGGGGAGCATTACTGCTACTCTGGAGAACCGCTCTGCTCTGCTCTGAACCCTGAAAACACTCCCTGCAGCACCTCGTTAACGCGAGCCGGGATGAAAGGACGTTTTATGGCAGATCCGTGGATGACATTACAGAACCCATTGCCGGGGTCCCCGGCGGGGGTCTGGATCCCGTTTCCGAAGCGCTGCGGAGCGGCTCCGAGCGCGCCGTTCGCGCCGCGGCGGCCGCAGCTGGAGCAACAGCACCATCTGCCGAGCCCGGGGCAGGAACGGGCTCACACACCGCCCCTGGGCTGCAAAACCCGACTGCTAGTGCTGCTAAACCGAGCTGAGCGTCAGTCGTGTTCGATATCCCGGAGACAGCACCGGCAATCCAAATTTGGAGGTGGTAACCAAACGCGGGATCAGCGCTGCTTGCGCTGTCTCCCCAGCCAGACGGGGATAAACTGCAATGACCTGGATGGATCCCAAGGGACACCACTGAATGGAGGTGGCAGGTGAAAGATGCATGTTGGAAACTTTGGGGCAGGGACATTAACTGACACCCTGGCTTCAGCTCTTGTAGGAGGCTGCTCTGTGGATGTGCACACCTGACACGGCTTGCTCCAGACCTTTCTCATTCTGTTTGGAGTCTCAGCAGTCAGCTCGTATGGAAATCAGTTTAAAGAGTGCTTTGGGAGGAAGGGTGACTTTTAAAGTACTATTAACGCTGTTGTTGATGGGTGGGTGGAGAAAGCCTGTAGAATACATCCTTTCACTTGCATTCATCCTGTACCGCATTTCATAAGAGTACATTTGACTTTTAAGCTTTTCTATGCTAGCAAATTCAACTCCTGCTGTCAGGACTGTTTGCTTTGGGCAGGATACAACTGACAGCATTTATTTTCCTTTCTACCAAACAAAATAATATGTATCTTTCCAGCAGAAGAAAAGCAATGTTGTTATTCATTTATAACTGCAGATTGCCTTGCCCACAAAGCATAGACTTTGAACTTGGGCTCTGCACCTCAGGTAAAGCTTTCAATAACAACACATGTAACAAAACCTACCCAAAATCATTTGTATAGCCATGGCACAGTGTGATGAATAGGGGAGTCTCTCTATAAGTAAAGACTCGAACTGTGTTTCTTTTACTGTGTCCTGTGTCAGTACTCTTCTGTTCAGGAACGAGTGTGTGACAAATACATTTATGTAAGAATTACAGCTATTCATAGCCTCATTTGTTGCACATGACCAGCAGCATAATATACCTTACTTTGGGAAAACAAAAATTTTATATTAAATCCTTTTTTTCCTCCAGGCACAAGTTTGGCTGCATCCATGACAAATGAAAAGACGGTACAAAAAACTGCATCCTATTTTTCAAGGCTAGATCTCAAAAAATAGATGTTTGGAAAAATTTTAGTCAGATCCAGGAAATTTGAACAAGAAAGAAAATGAGAGGTGCTCTTTCATGTGAAAATATCTCAGTAGTAAACCTAGATGAAAAAGACAGAAAAAAAACTCCAAGAGAAATAGAAACTCCCTGATTCAGAGGAGCTCTGCTGATGGACTGATTGGGCAGTAGACTGGAGACACTGAAACAGGAAACAGCCTGGGGAGTAGAGGACCAGTAGCCAAGGAAAGGGAAAGATAGATGAGGTGAGGAAACAGAATGGGAGAAATTTCCCCTGATCAAAGGATAAGGAGTCTGAGATGAAGACATGAATCACCTGTGGATGGAAGGGATAAATATGCCTCTACTTTGAGAAACTGCCTCCTAAGAAAAAGCCCAGACCTTGTCACCATCTTTGTCCATGCCATGAGGGATGCTCCAGAGCTTTACCTTACCTCTCCAAAGCAGCTGCTGGGCACAAGGCATGGAGGTTCGTGTCGTACAGAAGTGCAAGGGCGCCTGCCCGCTCATTGAAAAGCAGTTCAGCTTAGCTCCGTGGTTGCAGAGGATCTTGAGGCACTCCACATTTGCCATTTCACAGGCTACGTGGATTGCAGCTTTCCCATTGGGCCGGCAGTTGATTGTAGCTTTGTGATTGAGGAGGACAGAAAGACTCTCCAGGTGCCCATACATGACAGCTAGATGAAGTCCAGTTGCCCAGGATATTTTTAATTTGTAGCTGGGAAGCCAGTACCCTGTACAAAGTGAGAATGTGTTACCAGCCTTGGCAAAGACTTTTCTTTGGACTATCCACCCATTGGGAATAATTGAAGGGGAAGAAAGGGTTGGAGTTTTAATGTAATTTACTGTAATTTTACCAGCATAGTGCACACAAAGTTCTCTCAAGCGTAACTTCATTTTCATTAAGCACTGTTACTATGTGTGCCTTTAGGAGAGATAATTCCCATGTAGAC
>VZTB01006094.1:421112-584699 GCA_013397245.1 Thryothorus ludovicianus | reverse complement strand
AAAAAAAAAAAAAAGTGCTTAGAGAGTGTGAAATGCCACCAGCTAAAAAATATGGGGGAAGTGGGATCTCCAGCCTGCCAATAGCTGAACACAGGTGACATTGGAATAAGAAAACAGCATTTACTTAGGACAGTGACTCAACAGACAGCTCATCCTACTGTTTCTGTGTGGGAGATGGCAGGATCTTGCATGTCAGGGCTGGATTCAGACCTCCAGGGACACATTACACATAGATGACCGCTGGCAATATGGGTATCAGGGATCTCCTGGCTACTACTGCCCTGAGGAGCACGGAGCGAGGAAATTGGATGCTCATGTAAATTAGGCTGGAGGGCTAAAAAGAAGCAGTGACACTTCAGCATGAAATTTGGCTGCAAAATGTTTGAGTTTTTCTCTGAAAATGTCACAATGACTTTTCTTTTTTTACTTACAAATAGGTGTAAGGCCAAATAACACACAAACACTTGTTCTCAAATTAGGATTATATGCTTAATGACTGCACAGATAGAGTCTCAGAAGTGATTAGTATAATCACTTGTTTAACAAAAGTAAAACATCATAATTATGTGCAGAGGACAAGAGAAGTAGACAGATTTTTTTTAATACAGTACCTGCATTTTAGCTAGAATGTGACTATAAAATTGTTTGGGTTTGATTTATCTATTTCTCTTTGGACAACTGCCTGGTTGAAATCTTTTATCATGTAAAAAACACAGAAAAAATACTAGAGATATATATTAAGGTAAAATTAATACAAGCCTTCCTTTTTTAGTCTCTGGTTTTATGCAGTTTTTCAACATTAATGTAATATATATACAGTTTTTACAGTATTCATGAGGTACAAGCAGAAAGGAAACAAAGTATTGGTGGCAGGAAGAAATGGATTAAAATTTTTCTTCCCTCCTAATAAATTAGAAGTATATTTTCAGATAGGGTCAAGAAACTTCAGACCATGTCATCTACTCTAGGATCAAGTTTTTGGGACTGCCAAACCTAGTCCTCAAGGAACCCACACTGTAAATGGCAAGAGCAGCAGCCCTGGAGCCCCAGAGTGCCTGAGCAGGTGACAGCCTCCTCTGAGGACACTCGACCTGCTGACTGTGCAGGTTACATTGGCAGCTCTGCTAGGGCAACCTCCTCATCATATAACCTCAAACCAGGCACAGAGAAGCTGGGCCATATCCCAAAGTCTCTGCATATAGCAGGGCAAGCTTCTTAAATTCCCTCCCTATCCAACTGCATGTGTGGTGCTCCCCCTTGTTACTGGTGAGCCATGATGCACTTCCATCTTATCCCACATAGGGCTGGGTCTCCCATTTACGGCCAGATACAAGCCATGAATTACACATTAACAGCTGGAAAGTGATACTTAAAAGCCAAGTTATCACTTTTTATAGCCACAATTTTCCTGCTTGTGTCCACAATATATTTGTTGCCTGTGCTGCTTGCAGGTGAGTTGTGCTCAGACATCCCAGGGAGTATCTCCCATTTCCTCTGCCCAAACCTGCTGACACCTCTGAGCTCAGAGGGACAGGGACAGACACTGAGCAGAAAGCAGATGTGGGCACCATGAGAGATCTCATTCAGCTTACCTATTTCTTTGGTTAGTAACATAAAAAAACACATGGTATGAGCAAGATCAGCATCTTTGAGAGCTCTCAGCCTCTTTGGAAGACAGGAAGAAAAGTCTCTCTGTCAGTCATGACATCTCTTCCACTTCATCACTAAGAGCTATGGCAAAGCTCAGACTGTCAGAATAGTGGGGTGGTGAATTTTCCTCCCCTCTACCTCCTTGAGGAAATCCTCCTTTCATATCATTGATGATAGTTATCTATCATTCATAATAAAAGTAAAATTTACACATGAGTTGATAGAAATGCTTCCTGCCTTTCAGACAAAGTGAATACAATACTGTGATTTAGGCCATAAGGGTGCATTTTCCTCTCTCTCTCTACTTTTTGGAAAACAAAGAGAATTCTTCAAAAGAGACTAGTTAATGATTACAGTCAAATTATCTTTATTTAAAAATCTATTCATTAATCCTGTTGTCTCAAACCTCAACCAGATTGCGTTTTAGCCCACTGAGGACAGAAGATGTATTTTAAGATAAATTCAGTACAGTGTGGCTTAGTTCATACACTGTCCCTAAGGGAAGTACATCATGACTGCACCATCCTCACCCTGAAGAACTCAAAAGAGCAGGAACCAATCATTAAACAATGGGTGAACACAGAAAAAGAGAAGAGGTGAGATAGTCCTTTCTTTCTGCCATGGAAGAGAAAATGCATTTGCTAAGCTGCTGCTACTGGAGGTGTTTATCTCCACGTATGATTAACTTGTGGCAGAGACTGATCCTTACTGCTTTCTAAAGACACAAGAACAGTCTATTAGCAAGTAGGTCATGAAGTATGTTGATTTTAGCAAAGACCAAACTGTTTTATTGCTTTAAGTTTTAAGGTTTTAGAAACTCTTTCAGGGTCTAGCTGGGAGATAGTCTGGGTTTTCTACACTCCAAAACAGATGTTGTGTTGATTGTTCTGGTTGGTTTTATCCAGATTATTTTTCTGTTTTGATAAACTAGCACATCCTTACTTTCTGTCATTTGGAAAAATAAACCTTCTCCCATTCAGCAACATCCAAGGTCCACAGGACTTCCTTAGTTCCCCTGAGCTAGGGAGGATCTGCTTTACTTCCACTGAAAATGGAAGACAGGTGATATTTTATGTTTCTAAATAGTCTGTATATGTGAATGGGTTCATGCAAGAAATGCATCCACCCCATTTAGCTTGCATGTGTCTCTTCTGGGCTTTGCACCCCGAGTTCTCTGCGAGGAAATGGCAAAGGACTCCTCTTTGTGGAGTCTCTTGCAGCTGCAGCACAGAGGCTCAGGCTGGGCTCTGGCCTGCCCTTCACCAAGCCCACACAGCTGATAATCTCCCCTACTGCAGTGACCCTGGCCATGGGAGCCTACTGAGACTGCACTGCCTGTGCATCAGCTTATGCTGCAGCTTCAGAAGAGATAAAAGGCCACAGTTCCTTGAAAATCACTCAAACCCCTCTACTTCCTGTCTGGTGAGTGCTGCCACATTTACCTTGTTTGTAGGATGCCAGAATCAGGTTTTCATCTTCAACTTCAAACACTGTATCCACATCTATTTTCTTTTGGCTTAAGAGCTCTTCCAGTGTTTCAAAGTCATTGGACTTCAGGGCTTCAAGAAAAGCTTTTTTCACCAACTTTGCAGCTGCAGCTCGAGTAATTTTCCCCTCTGTGTACTCTCCCTCTTTGTGTGTCTCCTCCAAATCCATTTCCAAACGTATCTGTTTGTGCTGTGAAGAGGGGCACGCTGAGGTCCCTATAGCACAGTTGCATGCTGAATTTTCTGAAGACCAGAAGGTAATTTTATCACTCAGTCATGCTGATCTGCTTGTTCTATTTATATGAGGAGCATTTCGGGCATCGAAATGCCACCCTTATGTATCACCACACTCTTTTGATGAAAGCGAGGACAGACACACTAGCAATCAAAACAAGATAAGAGTTATTTCCATGGGCTTCACACACATTAAGCTTCATTAACCACCTGATTACCTTCTGGTCCTGCCCATACTCTTACATTAAAAAACACTAGTCCTGGGTGTTGTTTCTGAGTTGGAGGAGCACCCACATTTCCTTCCAGAGTTGCCATGCTTGATTTATTGGCTGCAATGGGATGTGATGATCTGCCTGAAGATCCCTTTTAGCTAGTGCAATTCAGGAAAAAACCTAATAAGATATTTTAGATCTCCAAGGCACTCCTCATGTGGGAGGTAACCCACTCTTCTCTAGGACAGCGCTCTGCTTGCTGATGCTGTGTTCAGGGTCAACCAGCAGTGCACCTCGGAATGACAAATGCTGGGACAAGGGGGCTGCAGGGCTGCACAGCCACGTTATGGGTTGGGGGATCTCATACACTGCAAGGGGTTTGTGTGTCAATTAAATCAGGTGCAAGCACAGGAGGCTGCATGGGTCCATAGGCTCTTCTCCTTCCCCTACTCACCCTTGATGTGAATTCAGAACTTCTCCCTCACAAGCCCATCTCCCACTGAACACTGGCCCCTCCCCGCTTTTTCCTGCAGTCTTTTCCATTCCCATCCCTGTACTGACAGCAGTTAGAGGATGAAAACCCATGGGTAGCTAGCATGAGATGCTGCCATGCATCACTTAGAAGTGGTTCACACCTGCACCCACTTGGCCTGCTGGATGAGACCACAGCTAGAAGGACACTATTTACCCTTGATTTAAATCACCCAGCAAAGCAGATACCACCACAACCACCATTAGAAAGAAATCTTCATATTTCTCCTTCCTGTGAGTTTGGCTGCCAGGTGGGATGATGGATAAAGATGAGCCACATGACAGTGGAAGTCAGAGCAGCCTCTGTGCTTGAAGGATTCCCAAAGGCCAGGTTCCTTAGGAAGCCCCATCAGCACCTGCAGGACCCCTGTCCATGGGACTGCTCACCAGCTCTCTCCTACAACCCGTGCTCAGCAAAGGTAGTGTTGGACAGCAGTTCATATTTGTGAGTTCATTCTACCTGTGTACTTTTGAATGAAAAATACTTTACAAAAACTAATTCCCCAAGGTAATGTACATTGTAATAGACACAAGGGGAAGGAAAATGACCTGTCCTGGTGCTGTAGGTCCCAGGCAGCTCATTTGTGTCTTTTGAGGCTTAAGAGCAAAGTCAGCATTAGGCTCTTCATATCTTTACATTTCCTCTTGCAGAACCACCTCCTGCTGACTTTGTTACTTTCAGTAGCGGCTTCAAAAAAAAGCTTTAAAAAAATACCTTCAGGCTTTAAAAAAGTCTTGATGCTTCTCTGGTATGAGGAGAAGAACAGGATGTGAACTCCAGATCTTATGGGCTTCTTGTTACCTGCAACTTTATTTTTAAACCACTATATTCCTGGAAAGTCATGGATGCACAAAGCATATATATGGCCACAATCAATTGTCCACCTCTGCTACACTTTCAATTTGGAGTCGATTAGCTTTTTATCTATCATCTTTCATAAATGGTATTATATGACACGAGGGCGTTCATTCCAGCTGAAAGCTTGTGCTGGGACATCTCCATGCCTCTCTGCTGGTCAAAGGTTGATGTGCACAAGCACGTTGCTGTAACAGATTACTGCACATCTGCTGATCCATCGTGCTTGCTCTTGGTTGACAAGCAAGATGAAGTAATTTGTGCTGGCTTGGCCCACAGTGAAAGAAAAAGCTGATTAAAATAACCTCACATTTGTCATGGTCTAAGAGCATGTGCAGGAGGAAACAGAACCTCAGACCAGATTATGCATTATAGCTTGCTCACCTTCAGCAGTTTGTGTGGCTCTGCTCTGACTCTCAGAGAGATTTTTCATAACATCATTAAGTTGAAAAGAGAGAAAAGAAGAAATTATAGATATGTATATAGCCTATATAGATATCTATGTGGCCTTAGTGTTTTTCTGTAAGCAGTGTTTGGGCCTAATCTTGAAAAAATACATGTGTGGTTTCAGGACAATTACACACAAGAGTAAGGAAACAGTTCTATGTTTTGAATTGACAAACCACCACAAAAAAATAGACAATCTTTTTAAAGCATGACATAAACATTTTTATCAACTTGCCTTAAGTATAGCCAAAAAATATTTAAGAATACATAAATACTGTAAGACATGGGGGGAACAAAAGTGACCAGCTTTTACTATACATCTATTTTTGTTGTCAGTATGATTTCCTGTAGACTTCTTCCTCACTGCACCACAAGGTGGCAGTTTGATTTTGAAAGTCAACACCGATGTCATCCAATCCCCAGGTCTGCCAAATATTCTGAACATTGTACTGTGAAACAATAGCTCATCCCTTGGTTAATACAAATGGCAGTTACAGTATTTACAATATTTATAAGTTAGACTTGAGGCCACTCTCATGGGTGCTATGCATTCACATATTGTATCCAATAAAAAACATGGATTAATTCTCTAAATTACAGAGCTAATGTGAAGGCACATTTTTTCCAGGGAGGCAGCTCCTGCCCCCAGCCCTTTCCTTCTGCTCCACGCAGGGCCACACTGCACAGGACAAACCACAGGCACACGAACACCTGCACCTCAGGGGACAGGCTGGACCTGCCCCTCAAAAGTGGTCGTTACAGCAGGTCACAAGAAGCAAGTGTGGAGGTGACACAGCAAACAACAGAAGAGCAGACAACGTCTTGAAGTGGACTCTGCTTCCCACTTCAGGAGATGGCACCACTGTCCCTGGCTTTAGTTGGGTTGCTGGGGCCTCTCCATCAGCACTATCACAGGCTGATTCTAAACTCCACTGAAGTCAAGGGAGTATTTCCACTGTTTCAATGGGTCATGTCCCTTATTAGGTTGGGCACCAAGCAGCTGAGCTGAGCAGGGCATAGCTGCTTGGAGGTGAGTGCATGAGCACCATTGGGGCGGTGTTATGAGAAGGATCATGGGTAGCACAGGAGTGTGAATGAAAATCAGAGCTGGGACTGCTCATAAGAAGACAAAGACAGGCTTAAGCAGAGAGTGAGAAAAGATGTACTGGCAGACTGTGCAGAGCATGATTCCTGAGGAGCCAGAACCCCTTCATTGGCACTTGCTGGTGTACAGCAGTAATCTATTGGCAGCCACATAACTCACAGTACTGCTGGGAACAGCTTGAATGGAACGTGGAGGTGGAAACCAACATCCTGAACTCTATGCTAGGGCAGGCAGGAAGCCAGCAAAAGGAGAAATGCTCCCAAAGAATGGTGGTGATGAAGGCAGAACTGTGGGGCTGCTCCAAGTAGCGATGGTGAACACCCTGGCAGTCCCCAGGCAGTCCCCAGGCAGTCCCCAAGCAGCCAGCCTGTTCTGCAGCAGCCCTGTTCCCCTGGCAGTGCCGTGGGGTGCTGAGAGCAGCAATAGAAGCAGGGTCGCCCACACAGGTGCTGTCACAAAGGTTCTCCTCTCCCCTGCCTCAGAGGGACCTGCCTCACAGCAGTGTCCCAGCACGCCTGGCCAGGGAGGTTGGTGGCCAGGGGTGGCTTCAACAGGAGGGACACACCTCCCTGTGAAGCAGTCTGTTCTGCCCTGAAGCCTTACATACTAAGGAGGGAAACGTACTGACTGTTGGACCTGTGGGCCTGAAGCAGAAAACAGATCCTTGAGTTAATCCCACACTTTGATCTCTTCTGAACAGCTCAAGCTTGTAGAAATACTGTTGCAGTAATGATCACAACCCTCACTTTGCCCTGGCCCTTACAGAATCTGCAGCATCACACCAAGTCTTCCACTCTGCTGCCCACTCCATGGGCAATGTTATCTTGCATATCCCTTGTGTTGCCAGGTGTATCCCTTGTTTCTTGACAGCTCTCCATTCTCAAACTGGATTAAGCCCAGCTCTCTTATTATTTAGCACATTTTTTTCCTAATATTGATTTTTTTCACTGCTGCTCATCTTTCTGCCAGCTTTAGCCATTGTTATATTTTATCTGATTTTCTTTTTCCAGCATGCTGACTCTGAATGTGAAGATTACATAAATCATCCTCATGCTTCTTGCTTTATTTCTTATTAGGAAAAAAGCTCTTTAGCTTTGCCAGGTGCAAACTATCTCTTCCAGGTGCTCAGCTGTAAATCATCTTTTGAGAAAAATCATCTCTGTAAATTCATTCCTGTGACTGGTTAACCTGAAACCTTCCTAATATCATTAGTTTTCAATACCGTGCTTGTTCTTAATTATATTATTTCACTTTTGTTCTCATTTGCAAGGAATAGAAACAGTCTCAGATGCTGAAAGGCATTTAGGCACAAACTTCTCAAGTCAGTGAAGTACAGTTCCTAGGAACAGGGAGCCTTTGTGCCTAGGAGAGTTGGGGCCTTTGTTTTCAGTAAAGCAAAAGTAATTTAGAAATATGGAGCAAGTGACATGCTTAAGCCTTAAGGTACACACATGTTACAAAATCAAAAGTTGATGGCAACAACCCAGAATTTTGTTCTCATGGAGGTTCTTGTCTTCATGGTGAAAGTTTAGCCCATCCTTCCATGGGTTTTGTTTTGGCTTTTAGGCCTGCTCTATCCATCTTCAGCCCCAGGGATCCATTTCCTTTATTCCTGCACATTGTTTCAGTTCCTGCTATCAGTGTATTTATTAGCATGTTCAGAAGCTCAGAGTTGGATTAGCCATTGATATTGGAGTGTTAGCTGTTAAATTTAGGGTATTTTATATTAAAGAATAATCTTTCAAAAATTACTACTAAGACATTGTCTTATAAAAAGTATGTGCAAAATGCACTTGTTCTACAAAATTATTAAAAGAAATACCATAGATACCAAGCAAAAATGTTTGAAGGTTCTCTCCGATTCCAAGGACATGAGTATTGTAAATACAAAGCATGTACACAGAATTAAAAACCAAGTGGACAGTATTTCTTAGACATGGAGAAGACAAGTCTTGCCTGTCTACGTTTAGCGAAAAATTCTCCTCAAATTTTTTGCAGTTTAATGTCTGAGTATCCATCAGTATGTAAAACAGTAGGACTTTGCAGACAAACTTAAATATGAATGTGAGTCTTTACCTCTTCTTTGCCCCTAATGCAGTGGTTTCAAAAAAGCCTGTGGAAAGCAGTTCTTTAAAGACAAGTATTCCTTCAGAGCAAAAATAATTCATTGCCCATAGAAAGTGCCTTGCAGGCAGCTGCATCTTCCCTACCCACTCTGATGTGGGGCTGCTGCTGCTTGGCCAGGCTCCCTGCTGCAGGTGAACCATGGCAGCAGCTGGCTGAAAATGAGAGATTATCATCAGGCTCATCCCAAGAACTTCTGCCTTGCCTATCAAAGTGAGATTTGTGTAGAGCTGAGATGATGTCTATGAGATTGTTCCTATATATTATTTTCTTGATATTAAAAATATATTGAAAAAAGTGACAAGAGTTCTAGGACAGGCAAACAGCCAAAGTGTGAAAGGATCTCTAGTTCTGAGACTGCTCTATAATGCCAGTTTTCTTGGATCAAAATGCTGATGTGTGAAAATATAAACACCTTCAGCAGAAGCAGTACTGGTATTCTTTAAACAGACACCAAAGAGCCAGCTCTTTGCTGGCCTGGTAATCTAATTATTCTTGTTCTGAAGGACTGAATTTGAAGCAATGCCGAAATAAAGCATATGGAAGAATCTGCCAAAAGGGTGTATGTGTGGAGAGAGGAGATATCACAAATTAAGCAGTGCATCACAAACACGGCTGGAGGCAGCAGAGAGGCAGGGACAGTGCAGGTCTGATGTGGCTTCGTAATCCTCCTATGCCCACGGGGTTGTGCCAGTGTTTTTGATTAATGTTTTCAATCTCTGCTGCCGCCTGTGTTTCCAAACCACTGCTGCTAAATCAGTCACTCACACACGGCAGCTGCTTGCTACATTTCTGAGCAATGTAAGATGTAAAGCTCACTCATTTGGGGTACTGACCTCCCCCTTCCCTGAGCACCACAAATCAAGTTCGAAGGTGCAGAAGTGACAATATACCTGTGTTAGTCTAAACCAGGATATGCACATCATCTTAGATGCTGGTTTTATTGTTAGTGGACAGGATGAATCCTGCTCCAAGTGCAGGAATTCCAGCTCTTGTTGACAGACATCCAAAATGTGCATGAATGATGCAAGGCTGGCTCAGCTTTGATGCTGTTGTGTGGGATGTGAAGCAAAGGGGATGAGAAATGAATTATCTCTGCTACAGTGGAGTGGAGGGTGTATGAACAAACTCTTGCATCATGGAAGGGAGCTTAATATGTTTATTCACCACCCCGAGACCATTAGTATGAAAGCCAAGAAATAAAAGCAAATATTTCTCATTTAAGCTTACAATTGCTTTGATTTACACCACTTATTAAAATATTCCCCAAGGAAAGAAAATAAGTAATGTTACCATTTACCTCCTGAGCCTCTGAATGACTGAACCAGTAATACAGTAAAAACATCAACATCTTATAACTATTTATATTTTGATCATCTGTGTACTGCTGTTTCCAACATTATATAGGATACGTATTATAAAATTATATTCACTTTAATGAGTCTGAGTTAATTTACTATATCTGCATAGAAAAATGTGCCTGCGGTATTAAAAGCATTTTATTTCCATTTAAAAATCTGTTGCCATGGTGACCAATCACAACTTTCTCAGTAGCTTTGTCTAGGCATTGGATGTAGGTTTTATTTTTGCTTCATTTTATTTTTTTCTCCTGCATTCTCTAGGCCAAGTCCTCATTTAACTCATTTTTAATTTTTTTATAGCCTGTCCTTTTCCAACCATATTCTCAATTAAATCACTTTAACTAAATTTAAAATAAAGATCACAACTTGGCCCTTCCTTTTAAATCATCATGAAAGAAACAGAAAAGTACAGTGCTGTTCACTGAGGGCTTTCTTTGTCATCAACAGATTACCCAGACGTAATATAAGAAGTCCTGAAATACCAAAAGCCCCAGAAGTCTGACACCTTTTAGTATCAATATAGTCATGTCAAAGATCTGGTGAATTGCATCTAAAACTGAAAAGCACTTAGAGAAAACTCTTCAGTTTAAGATATTTCAAGAAGATTCTTTATAATTAAATCTTTACAAAAATCAACCCACTTATCGTTCTGTTGCAGCACAAATCTTGTCAATAATGTACTTCCTTCTGAGAAATGGTAATTAGAGTGGTATTTTTATTCCTTGTTGAAATATATAACTTCTCCAAGAGAAGAACAAGCTAAAGGACCTGCACATTGCTGTATCCTCTCCAACTAAGGCTGGTGGAAGATTTTTTACACAGGGAGAATGAAGCAAGGATAAGCGTCAAGAGGGGATCTAGTGACTTGCTTTTTGCCATCACATTTCTCAAGATAAGACTTTTATTTCCTTGGTAGGCACAGGGAAGCAAATAAAACAAAACAAAGACACAAGCCAGAGTGACATAGCTTGGAGGATTATGTGACAGTACACCCATGTTCAGCTCAGACACAAAAATAATTTTTCCTCCTTTGCCCAAACATCAATACCTACAGCATAAATATCTGAGTCTTGAGTTTGTCACATTGTCTCCTGCAAGAATTTGTGGAAACACTTGTAGTGTGCAATTTCACTTGTCTGAAGATAGAAATCAAAACCAGATCAGACATACTCCGGAAACATTAAGTGCAAAGTAAACCAAATATACTCCGTGTTATAAATCTGGTTATAAGGTAAGCCAAATAGAAGAGAATTACAAATAATCATCTGTAGGAGAGTATTTTTAGTAGTAAACTATAGATGTTTGTCAAAGGTAGAAATTTAATCAATATTTAGATATGAGTTGATTTTTTGAGAATGTTTAATAATTATATGCATAAATAAGGTATGTGCCATGGTGAAACTGTTTTCTAATACTATGCAGAAATAGAACATTATTGTTTTATTAATTAAAACTTTTGTTTACTTAACACTGAAATCAAATTGTGATTCAAAATCTGTTGTGCTATTCAGAAAACTACTTTCCCCCCCTCCTCTTACTCCATCTAATTTTTCACCTCTGAGTCAATGGAAAGTGCACTGAAAGATCTGGTCATTGTACAGATAAGCCTGATTCCTGGAGCAGAGACCACAGAAGTCAGGGAATTCTCTTTAGGAAAAAAAAACCCAACTTTTCCTTCTAAGGACATTCTGGTCTTATTTAAAATGACCCACTGAAAAAAAAATTTCCCCAAGTTACATACTTCTGACTTATTTTCTTACAAGTGATACACACTGTTCATGTGTTAAAAACTCAGAAAGTCAGTACTGCAAAAAGTGACCGTAAATATCCAGATTTCTTGCAATCGAATGAATCTATGAGGAGACTTTGAGGAATATTTCTGTGATGATGTGTAGTTCTGTCTGTGACTGCTGTTTGGTATCCAGAGCAGGGCGGTTCAAATACAGAAAACTACCCTAGGATGAAGAGGCCCTAAATGTTTGGGGTTGGCCCAGTTTGGCCATTGACGCCAGTGATGCCCAGGGCATGTGAGGGGTGGAGGGAGGGTTGTGGCTCCCAGCAATGAATTCCTTGCCCAAACCATTCCCCCCCAACACCCAAAGCCTGCTTGTGACCAGCACCCTGGGAGATATCCATGGCACTGTGTTGGCAATCTAGTAGCATCTGCACCTAAAACTGTCCAGTGTACTCCTAGGGGGAGGAAAAGAGTAGGAATTGCAGACCAACCTCTGAGCCATCTCCATAAAACACAAGAAACTTTAGGCATTTTAGGACTCAGAACAAAATTAGACTCTTGGCACAAAACCTTGAGGAAGCTGCAAGCAAGGGGCAGTGGTGTGTGTCCAGCTGAGGATGTCAGGTCTCCCTTTCTGTGCTCTCTCTGCCCAAGTTCCATGGCTGTGTCTGACCTGCTGTTCAGAGAAGCCCCAAGGCCAGCCTAGGGCCTGAAGATTCACCTGCCCATGTTTTCTTTTGAGCTTTGCATGGCACTTAGTTGTGTCAGTGAAGACACTTTATATAACAGTTGAAGCCCCACCTAGGCTTTAAAGGAAAGTGCTGAAAGTTCCAACTATGTGCAGTTTTATTGAATTGTAGACTTGTGCTACTATGTTATAAGAGAACATGAATTAAACAAGTTTTGAAGCTGTTAATGGGAAAAAAACCCAAACCCAAGCACCAAACCTACTTACATGGATATAGAATTTAAAAAATCAGAATGTATATATTGAGATGAGACCTTAGTAGTAAATCACAAAAATGTTTTAACAGGTGGTACTGAAGTGCTCCAGAGTCTCGTGACCACTGTATGTAGGACTGCTGAAAGATGAAGGTACGTGGCTTTATTTCTTTTTCATGGTGCTGCTATTTATAAGTCAAATTAATGTGGTCAAAAATTGGAACATGGTCATGTACCTTCACACTTTGATCAGAAGTGTTGAGCTTCTCTCAAAGTTGCTAACAAGGGTTTAAAATATAACTGCTGCTTTCTTATCATACAATAGAAATCAGCTGTTTGCTTTAAAATTTCAAATTTCTGCTCGTTAGAACAAAAGGTGAACCACAGAAAAAATGTATGCAGGGTCTCCTAAAAACTGTTGTCAGTCAGATTCTAGTGGTTGTGATACCACATGCTCAAGCTGTCCACCTGCTGGAGGGCTGCTGGGACCAGTCACCCAGGGTACTCCAAGGAGATGAGAGGGACAGTGTTTGTGGGTGTCAAGTGTACATACTCTGTGCTGTGTACTCTAGCTCCACTCTGCTTTCCTTGTGATGATATTAGGCAGAAAAGACAAATTCTACCTTCTTCTAAAAGGTACATCAGAGTCTAATGAGATTCATGTACAACCTGCTCTCGAGCTGAATTAGGTTGGGAGTGAGATAAATGCTTACATCTGACAGTCCTCTACAACACCCTGTGGCTGCCTCACTCTTGGCCACTCGTGTGACACCTCCTCCACACAAGCAGACTGAAGAGGGTGGGGGTGGAGGATGTTGTTTTTGGATGCTACAAAGGCTCTGGCACTACCAAGGTCATGTTCTTTGCTCTTTGGCACATGTTTGCAGAGGAGAGGCTATGATGTAGCAGCTCTGAAGGATTTCAGTACACGTTGGATTAGGTCCTAGAGTCTTTTTTCACATTATCTGTTCATAGCTTAAAAGAAAAGTTCCACATTAATTATGTCTTTATATGGTTATGTTGGACTGTATTTCACTTTCTGCCCCAAAAATATGACTATGTGCAACACATATATGTGATATATGCACCAGTGTACCTAAGACTGCAAGAGCCTATGGCAGTGGTTAATATTTGACAATGGATCACATCTCAGCACTCAGGACATGTTTGGTTTTTTTATTTGCAAGTGCATGAACGTAGTGCCTATAGAGTGGGCTGAGAGTCAGAGCAATTGCTGTGTTATTGCCAGAGAGTCCTACTGTACAGAGTGATAATGACAGGAACATGCTCTCCTTTACTTGTCTTTGAAGTCAGGAACCTCCTTGCTTTTATACACAGCTTTAATCTTTCAAAAGCCACATGGCCCTCTCCCTCAGCTGAATTATCAGTCACAGTGTTTGAGGAGCTTGCTGCCACGATAGCAGAATGTCACCTGCAAGACTGAAGGATTGTACTGCCAAGGCACACTACTGGCTCAGCGTGCTTCTGGCTGAAAAAGACAGCATTATTTTCATTATGCTTGTGACAGGGCTGAACTGTGGCAGTGCAGTGAAAACCACCAGTATTATCCTGCACACCCAGCACCCTGTCAGCACCAAAGGGCAGATTGCATGACAGGACCTCTCTGACTTTCGATTTAGGCTGGCACCTCTCCAGTTTAGCAATTCTGCCACCTATAAAATAATTAAAGCAGCTTGCTTGGCCACTGCTTCCAGATGCAGCAATAAAAACTGCTGCATAAAGGCAGTAAACAAGAGCTGAGCTAGGACATAGCCTTGCCTGAGGCTGTTTTTGACAGTGACATGTTCTGACATCTTGTCATCACTAAGAACCTTTTCATTACCTCACATCATCATGAAAGAACTAAAATATACTAAGAAACATATTTGGATACCCAAATTTATGCAGATGCCTCTGGCTGGCTCATGGCTGGCAACACTGGAATCTTCACCCAGCTCTGCAAAGGCCAGGTAAAGACTTTTGCTCG
Source organism: Thryothorus ludovicianus (assembly GCA_013397245.1). Lineage (NCBI taxonomy): Eukaryota > Metazoa > Chordata > Aves > Passeriformes > Certhiidae > Thryothorus > Thryothorus ludovicianus. The sequence continues at coordinate 570,028 of VZTB01006094.1, read as the reverse complement.
CTTTCAAGCAGGACAGGGATGAAAGCCAGACTCTTTCTGCAAAAGCCTTTTTAACACCCTCATCCACAAATCTGCTGATGTCATTGTGACAGGTATTTTTCTCAGCAGTTGAGAAGATCAATATGCCTTGGTGTCACTGCAGGAATGTTTTAACCTTCTTCATTTCAAAAGATGCTATGCTTCTCTCTTCTTGAAAGCCTTGAGGTACCAATCCCTTTATTAGGTGATAGTGATGAACTCATGTTTTCTAACTGGTTGGTGGCACTGTATTTATGTGCAGTGTAGAGTGTGAGTAGGGACTTTTGCTCTGTGGCAACAGCCCAGATGCTGTAGGAATATGCTCCCAGTTTTTGAATGGGGAGCTGAGAAGTGGCTTTTAACTCTAACAAGGCTAAATAATGCAAGGTTTAAGAAATTGCTGAGATGTTTGAGCAGGCCATCTGCAATTTCCCTTTGATCAGCTAACAGGGTTAAAGTGGTTTGAGGCCACAGCATTTGTAGAGAATCTTGTCATTTCCATGATTTAAAAACCTTTTTTCTCATCTTTCAGTTGGCAAACCACAGGCTATGCTTGTGATTTCTGTCTAGATTTGTGGGAAATAAATTTCTTGCCTGCCAGCTTTTATTTTCACTTGAAGCTAGTTCAGCACATGCATGTCAGCAGCAATCTGATGGATGTGGCCTTTACATTAACCTAGTTTTAAGATCTGAATTCAGGAAAATCAATGAGTTTAGTTTATCTCATTAGACTCACTTTGAACATTTCCACACTGTGTTGACATCTTCTGTTTGTTTCTCCAGTTAAACTACAGCAAAGCCTTCTTTATCTTCACACCCACATGTCCTCTTCTGAATTTCATTCGGTATTTGTAGAGCAGCTCCAGGTCACCAAGCACTGCCTGGCTCCTTGCTGTTGATCAGATTTGCCCTCAATGCCCTCCAGAGTTTGGGGCCCTCAATGCCCTCCATGAACTGAAGGATCCATTTAATATTACTATTAATAATATCACCTGCATTGTAGGCTTCTGTATTTAGTCAGATAAGTCCCCCAAAAGTGCTCTAGGATAATATTCTGACCATTAATCTTTAATGCAAATTCATTGTAAATACTTCAACAATGCAGATATCAGTGGATTTACTTCAGATTAACATCCCTATAGAAAAGAGTAAAATCTGGATAAAAAGAGAATTTTGGCTTTTAAAGGTTTTTTTGGCAAAATATATTGTGTTTCATTAATGACTCAAGAATTATGCTATTCACAGTTTTGAAATAGTTGTGAAATCCAAATCTGTGTGTACATAGCTTCTGTATCTTACCTGTTAAACAAAGTGATAATACAAGATAGAGAAGCACATGTAAAGGGCACATCTTTTACGAGTGAAAAATTTAAGACTTCAGAAATTTTTAGTAGAAAAATTTACCTTTAGTAATTTAAAAGCTCTCTTTTAATTTCTCAGTAAGCAGTCTAATATCCATCAGCTGGGAGAGACAAGGGAGAGAGGAAGCCTAGGGATCTACAGTCTGCTACTTGTCCTACTTCATGTACACTTTCCCAGGTGGAATAAATCCACCCTTGGAGTTGTTTACTGAGAGTTTCTTTTCTTTCCTTGACTGTACAGGAGTCTAAATGACTAAACTAGCATAAGACTTTTCTCATCTCCCTGCTCTGCTCACTTCCTCCACTACCAGGCTTGGTACATATCCCCCTCCAGCTGATTACAAGCACACAACTCATTCCTGCTTGCAGTGATTATGCTGTGTGGCAGGAGGTCACCCCCTGAGTGCCCCAAAGCAAAGACCACAGGGGGATTTGCTACAGACCAAATAGCAATCAAGTTTTCCAGCATTGCTGCAGCCACTTGGCCAGCCGGGGGGTGCTGGAGAGGGAAAGCCAGAGCGGATGTGACAGTGCCACCAGGCAGACCCCAGGCTGGCTGGCTGTGCTGAGGAGGTGGACTGCTGAGAAGCCCAGAGTCCTCCTTCAGTCAAGGGTGACTCAATAAGCACAGACTTCAAGGGAGATTCATTCCATCTACCTTCAGGCATCTACAGAGCAGACTTCTGCACTTGAATTAGTCACTGTAGGCTCCTTTCCAATGAATGCAGAGAAATGTCCACTTCCTAGGAAAGATTTCTTGATCTATTTTAGGCACCTTTTTTATGAATTGCTACCTCAAAGTAACTGTTTTCCTGCCGTGACCATAAAGTGTGCCTAGGTGGCTGGAGACCAGCAAAAAGCATGGTAAAAGCACAGCTCACTTCAAAGCAAGACAGGAAAAGTACTTGAATGATAACTCTAAAAGGGTTACTAAAAAGGTAAAGCTCAGCATACTGAGCTAAAAAGAATTAAGAGCTAGGAAAGAAACTTGGGGGATTTATCCAGTTTGCCCCCCATTTCCTTATTCTTCTGAGCCCATGCTTACGGCCTTTGTTAGCTGTCGAGCTGAACCCTTGATCTGACACAGTATGGCCACTCTTACAATCTTACAACCAGTTCTAATGTCTTCATCTCCCCTGTAGACACTGACATTTTACCAGATGAATTTCACCCATCTTGTCTCAAAATTGAGATCTGGACAGTAAGCAGTCTGTGCTTTTGCAAATTAAACAGCAGTGTAAATAAATAAATGAAAAATACTATGCTAGGAAAGTGGTCTTGATGTGAAATCTGAGATAAGAAACCACTAGCATTTTTTTGATCATGAGTCAATCTACATGATAACAGGTCTATTTGTGACAGACAGGATATGCCTGATCTCAAAGTTCTTTGCCCAGTTAGAAAGGCTCATTGGAAGAGCTTTAAACTAGATTTGAAGGGGAAAGGGGATAAACCCAGGAGATAAGCCTGGAGGCAGTACCTCAATGTTTGATGGATGGTGTGCTAGCATGTTACTTTAGTCCGCTGCCTCTGTGGCAGGGGAACGGAGATGGATGGAGATCCACGTGGCAGCAAAGATGCAGGGGTCATTGAGGTGCTAGAAATCACAGAAGTGTGTAAAAATGGTCATGCAAGACTTAGGGCTTCTACCCTAACCATAGCCAAAATCAAGTGCTTCTGCAGCAGTGCACACAGCATGGGCAACAAGCAGGAGGAGCAGGAATTCATTATGCAGCAGGAAAAATTATGATGCAGTTGCCATCATGGAAACAGGCAACTGTGGGGAGGCTCACACAACTGGAGCACTGCAATGCAGCCCTGTCAGCCTGACTTCAGTGCCAGGGAAGATGATGGAGCAGATCATCTTGAAGGCCATCAAATGGAATGTGCAGGACAAGCAGGGGATCAGGCCCAGCCAGCATGGGCTTGTGAAAGGCAGATCCTGCTTGACCAACCTGGTCCCCTCCTTTGACAGGGTGATCTGCCTAGTGGATGACGGAATGGCTGTGATTGTGTCTACTTACACTTTATAAATCCTTTGACACCATTTCACACAGAATTCTCCTGGACAAACTGCTCATGGTTTGGATGGGTACGTTGTCCACTGGGTGAAAAAACTGTGTGGATGGCTGGACCCAGAGAGAGGTGGTGCATGGAGTTAAATCCAGCTAGTGGCCAGTCATGAGTAGTGCTCCCCAAGGCTCAGCGTTTGGGCTAGTCCTGTTTAATATATTTAGCTGGATGTGGGAATCTGGTGCACCCTCAATAAGTCTGAGGCAACACCAAGCTGTGTGAGAGTATTGATCTGCTGGAGGGTAGGAAGGCCCTGCAGCAGGATCTGGACAGGCTGGATCCCCTGTTTGAGGCCAATGGTATGAGGTTCAACAAGGGCCAAGTGCCAGATCCTGCACTTGGGTCACAACAATTCCATGCATTCATCCAAAAAACCCTCATCTATCTATAATTTCATAGCAATCAAGAACCAGAAAAGGGAAAAGGGGTATTCTAAATCTGAGGGGGAAAGGTGTTTTAGAGTCCCTCCTCTTCCCTGACACACTTCACTGGAAGTACTACTAAATGTGGAGCATCTGCTTGGCCTCGAGGGCAAGGGAAAGAAGAGCAGAAAAGCCCTTTTAAGTGATTGCTCAGACGTTCAGAAAACTGCAAAGGAATGTGTGCAGGTGAGGACATTCACTGTGCAGGGAAGGGGAAGATGACTGCTGAGGGAGGTCATTAACCTGCCAAGTGTGTTCCTCCAAAAAGCAAAAAGCACAGGGAGGCCAACGTTGAAAATAATGCAATAGTAAATTGCTACCTACCTGTATAAAAGAGCTCTGGAGCCCTGAGGTGGGTTCTGCAGCCCTTCTCCTGCACTGAGGAGAAAGATATTGGTGGGAAGGTGGCAGTGGAAGAAACATCATTTGGGGAAGAGACCTTGGTATGAGTGTACACATATTAGCATGAGCATGCCAGCAGAGGTGTACACGGAGTACCTGAACATTCCACATCATGCAGTCTCAATCTCACTTGTTTTTGTATGACGTGTATTTTTTTTTTTTTTTAATAACCGAGTTGGAAGTTGTTCCAGCTGCCTTTCCCACCGGAGCCGTGGCACGGAGCCTGCGGGGAGCCGCTGTCCGGCCCCGCTGTCCGGCGGGCGGGCACAGCCACGGCCGGGCGGGGCCCCGGGGCCGGGGAGGCAGCGCCAGCCCGAGGCGGTGGCTCTGGTCGGGATAGCAGCAGCCTTGGCGGCGGAGCGGCTGCTGGCCTTTCGGTGGGTGAGCGGGGCTCCGCAGCTGCGGGGGCCGGTTCGGGGCTGAGGGGACCCCGGGCGGGGCTGAGCCGGGCGGCGGCGGCGGGCGCTTCCCTCCCGGCCTCGGGCACCATTGGCGAGCACCTGCCCTCGCATCAGCGCAGTGTCAGCCAGGGGGGAAGGGTTCTTCATCATCATCACCATCATTGCCGTCAACTTTATCAAAGGAACCGTTTTTTCCCTGAAAAAACCGGTTTTTTCACTGTGATGCCCTTTTCATCTGGTTTTGGCATAAACTAACTTCGGGACGTTTATGCAGTGGAAATGCCCTATGCACTGAGTGGATGTGAAATCCTCCCCAGGATAATGTTGGGAGCAAGGGGAACAAGGGGAGAATATACCCAGGGGCAGGTGGGCAGTATATAAACTCTGTATATAAACTCAGTATATAAACAGAGATGTGCCAAAAATACTGTCTGTGAATTTACCTCATCTCCTGCCGACTGGCCAAATCAGTTTGCCAGAAACTTGGGTTATATTCTGCCTAAGCTGACCTCTGGATAACAGTAATCCCTATGTCCCTGAGGTTTCCTCTGATGGAGCACAGACTTTGGTGATCCTAGGTTGTGACCTCACCTGCTGTGAGCTGAAATATCCAGCCATGTCATGCTCCATATCACACACCTCATGCCATGAGGTATGAATGTGAACACTGGTGTTACAGAAACTTCTGTCCTGAAATTATGTAATTAGTCCTTTCAGGTCACAAAAGTGATGCTGAATTACTGTATTGGAAGGTGACTAAGTCATTATAATTTTGCTTACATTCACAAGTACTCCAAGTGTCTGATTTCAAAGCAATAACACCCAGCTAACTGAACTTTGGGTAGAGAGTAATTATATCTAATTACTGAAGGAGAGCTTTTCTGCCTGGACCCTGGTACCTGCCATGGATGAGTTTGCATGTTGGACTAAATCCACTGCAGATGTTATTGGTGATAGCCACAGTGGTAACGGGGCCCTCCTGCCCTGGAGTTGCATAAGCTGGGGTAGCAGAGCTGGAAGATACTCCCAGGCTTTATTGGGGTGAGACATTTTAAAATTCCACGAAGAGCAGGGAACTCCACCTCTCCTCCAAACTGAATGAAAAAAATAAAACGTTAGGAATCTGGTAAAGAAGAATCTCCTTGAAGAAATAGGATCCCCCTGTTCTGTAGCTCTCTGCGGGATTTTCATGTGTCCTGTGTTTTCTGCAAACTGCAGTGTACCAGCAATCTTAAGACAGTTGCCAAGTTTGGAAACACACAACTTCAGATCACAAAGTACTTTAAAAGCAATTTAACACAGCCTTGAGAGGAGAAACTGTGGGTGGTGCTAACTCTTGCCAAGGGTCTCTTTTATTCATCCCCTACCCAGAGGACAGGAATCCAGCAACAACTTTCTGCAGTTCCTTCTGAATTTGTAAAAACAAACCCAGAACCAAATCCCAAAAGATTAATGATTGGTTAATCTAGAGATGAGAAAAACTAAAAGAGAGAGTGGTCTTTGAATATGCAAGAAGTTCCTGCTGAAGGAAAGAGAAGGCCTGTTGTCCGTGTCCCATGAAGGAGGACAACAGGTGGAGGACTGAAACTGGAAAGAGAAACTGTGAGGGAAAAGGCGCCATGGACTGGACTTGCACCAAGGAGCAAAAACTCTTGCTTTCTTTGAAGATGCATCCCGCTCATGTTGCAGGTCCTCCATATTCCAGGCAATTCTTAGTAAGGCCAGTTAGTAATCTGGGCCATCTGGCTGTGTGGCTGAGGCTGGCTGAGCTAGATAAACTGACACGTTTTGGAAAAGCCTCTCTATATGCTGCAGGCTTGTGACTGGTGTCCTTTTGAATTACTCTCATTCCAGCCCGTGAAGTGTTTCCCTGGGAATGCTGTCGGGATATCATCATCCCTTGCTGGCTGCTGGCTGAGTTCCTGCTGTGTTTTTGGCTCAGGGCAGCTTGCAGTCTGCCTGGGAAAAGCTGATGAAAATAGGGAAGGGAAAAGCCCTAAGCAGGCAGCAGTGCAAGTTCAGGCAGGATCACCCTGAGCCACCCTCGAGGGCTTGGTGGGTTTGGCTGTGCCAGGGTGCCAGTGGTTAAGGGGGCAGCTGATATCCCTCCTGTGGAGTTTGGGGACTGGGAGACAGTGTGATTCTCCATCAGCTCTCCTGTACTGAGACAGAGGGCTTGGAAGGGTTTAACTTGGCTCCTTCCCCTTCCTGTCCTCTGCACTTTTTACTGTTTTTCTTCTTTTCTTTTGGCCTTATAGTAACAACCTGTGTCAGTGATACAGCATTGAAGCAATTCACAATTCATATTTAAGTGATTGAAAAAGTGCAGGACTGACATACCATACAGTGCTCAAGTGTATCACATATTTTTCATATCACTGACCGATACTGATGTTTACTTTATGTTATGCCTAAAACCATAACATATACATGGAAAAGTTTTGCTATGGGATCTTAGCATTCAGAATTTCCTGTGGTTGCAGCAATAGCCTCAACATATGCATATGATAGTCATGCAAAGGAGTTACAATGTTAGGTTAAATATTTCCTTTTGGCAAAAAACAAACAAACAAAAAAGACAAAAAAGGAATATTCTAGCACACTAGAATACATAGAAATGCAGCATATTTTCTTGTGTCACTGTGGAGCAGCATGGTTGAACCTCCTGGTTGGTGAGGTGTCATTCGTGCAGATTTGCAAAAAACTTGGAACAGAGGAAATGGAGAAATACAACCTTGCGTGTGCCTGTCTGTATCTGTTTGTCCAGTGAAGTACGAGTCAGAGGTGGAATTTCATGTGCATTCATGAATGAAATAAGCACTGATGAAGGGTAATGCCTGGGGTGGTTACCAGGAGAGAAGAGAAGGGGACAGGGTAATTGCTGGAAACCATACTACCAAGTCCTGCTTGTTGTAAGGAAACAAGTATTCCTGCAACAGTGCTATTACTACTTTTGAATGTAGACAAAAAATTAAGAAAGTGCAACTGCTGGTGGCCTGGTCACCAAAAACAGTGGTTGCAGTAGAAGATCACCCTCCCCTTCTGTGAAATGCTGGTCCTAAATGCAGGGGGCTCCCATATTTAAGTGTCTGAAACACAAAGAAAGTGTTATGTTATTTTATCATCTGAGCTGCAGTGGGTCATGAAAACTTGTTTGCCAAAGCCCATGAACAAAATGAAGTTTCTGAAGTTACTCAGTGCAGAAGAATCACTTAATCCTTGGTCATGTGTAACCATTGCAGTGATTTGGAGCAGTTGCTGTTGTTGGTTCTGGAGTTTGCTTATTCGGTATTTTACATCTGATTTGTTGCTGAAATATGGCAGACAATAAAACTGAAAACTAGGAAAGTTACCTGTTTTAAAACTGGCTATGTGCTGTTTAACCCTGCTCTTTCCTCTTTCAGGAACAGACTCAATGCTTCACGGGAAGTAGCCCCAGTGAGTCTCCCAAACTGCCGGCTCATTAAAGGGATTGGTACGTGCTTAAAATAACTGAGTGCATTGCTTTTGTCCAGCCTTCCTTTGTAAGGACTTCTTAAAGCCAGCTTCCAAGCCTGATCCAAAAAACTAAGTGCTGATTTGACTTTCATTTGCTACTTGGACTTGGAAAAGGATAAACTGCAGGAAGAAAACGGTACTGAAAAACTAGTTTGCTATAAGTTGTATTTAGTTTCTTTTCCTTTTCTCGAAATTGAATGCCTTGCAAACACTTCCCCACTGCTGGCCACTTAGGAAATGATTTGGCTTTTAGATGAGGGTGTGCTGGCTCTTCAGGCAGGTACCTACAGGTGGCTGTCAGCTGGTGACATCTTGGAGATGGGACGTGCTCCAAGGGGGGAGCTTTAGGAAAGGGCCACGGGCACACAGCGAAGGAGCGGCTGCTAAAAGCCTGCCGGGATGTCCCTCCTTAGCGCCCCATTTTGGGGATATTTAGGAGCCGGCTGGTGCCGATGGCTGGCAGGAGCTCGGCGCGGTTGTGCAATGCAGCTGTGCGGTTCCAAAGAGCGACGGGTCATGTTTGTCATCTTAGTCTGATTTGTAGAGAGGTTTAACAGAGTGGCTGAAATGTTGACTTTGTACTTTGGGCCGTGTGTTTAGCACACAGCAATATTTCTGTCTTGGTTTTTTTTCTCTCCATTTCAGATAACCAGTTTATAAAATTGATAGCTTTGAAATTGATTGGTTTTTTGTGTCTTCCTTTCTCCCCAAAAAACTCAGTGCAGGCTTGATGGCTAAGGATTTCCCCTTTCTTAGTATTTTTGGAAGTGTCTCAAATGATGGTGAAATTTGTCTGGACTTTTCATGTGTAAAAAGTCATTGGATGAGCTTTTACAGCCTTGCCTTTGAGCTTGCTGAGTCAGTGAGTTGATTTCCTAAGTCTTGTTTCTTCCTTGTGTCAAGATTCAAGCATCTTTATAAAGTCAAATCACTGCTCTGAATGTGTACATGCAGAGTTCCTGTGCTTGAAAATAGGTACAGAAAATAATGCATTAAAAAAATTTCCAAGGTCTTCTAGATTAAGCTGTAATTTACTCATACAAGACTCTGAATGATGCTTGTTTAATCGTGATCAAGATAAAATAATTTCTAAAATATGCTTTATTATAAAATAATTAAGCATATCACTATGGCAATCTTTATAAGACTTCTTTGCAATATGATTGTTCTATGAAGAAAGAAGGAAACCTGGAAAAGACAAATAGAGTTATGTTTCATTTCTGAACAGTATTTTTGTTTTTGTGTCTTGACATTTACATGTGGATTAGGTTATTTCTAAGAACCTGTCTCTTCTTAGAGACAGTGGATCCAGTTACAGAGCTTCATTTCTGCTTCTTGCTGGCTCCTCTAATGCTCACACAGACAACTGCACCTTTGCTTGCCTTTGCTCTGAAGTTTGATGCTCATTAGAAAAATTAAAATGCCAAAAATCAGTTTCGCAGGTCCAGTGTGGCAGAAAGACAAGTAACAAAGGATTGTGCAAACTTAAAAGTTGGCATGTTCACTCAAATGTCTTCTAAAACTCATTTGTTGTGGCTAGGGGGCCTATATCACTCAGGGTGACCAAGGATCACTAAAACTTAAATGCTGCCTAGGTAGTACTGTTCAGACATGGGGATCTGTAAGGTTGCTTGTGTGGATGACTTTGTGTAAGGATGTCTTTGCATGTGGATATCTTGGCTTCCTGGGCCTTTTTGCTTTAAAATGCTAGGGTAAACCTGAATAAATAATCTGTCTTTATTTTAATGTTTAAATCAGTCCCTCTGAACTCTTGAATGCAACGTAAATCACACAGCTGGATCAGCTGGATCTGAGCAAAATAATCTATCCATTCTGTACGTGGAAGAACAGACCTTTGGTACAGTCTATGAATTATAAGAGGTGGATCTATAGTAAGTGAAGCAAATGGAAGATTTCTCTAGTGGACCCTTTTCTTTCAGAGCACAGTTTGATCTTTTCTATATCTTTTTTAAGACTTTAATCTATTCCGCTTTTCAAATATTGTGTAATATAAGCACAGATGCAAACACTGAACAAACAAAATTTGCAGTTTATCCTAAGTGTCATTCACAAATATGTAGGAAAGGCTATATTTGTAGAATAAACATTAGCTTCTGAGTTTTATTGGTGTCTCATCATGTTACTGGTTTATAATAAACTAACCATATCTCCTGTACAAATTTCTAAAGTTCAAGAAGCTACTATAGAAGTTGCTAGAAATACATCTTGGAACAATTTGTGGGATATGGACAAAATGGTGTCACACTTTTGGACATGAAATCCAGATGGTTTTTCTTTTGTTAGATACACCTGCAGAATACATCATCCTAAGATAAAATAAAGAACAACAAAAAAAGCCAACATTTCTAGAGGAGGCAGCAATTTTTCACAATATCTTTTGATTTTTCTTAAATGCCACCTCTTCAGATAATCCCATGGACAAGGTGGGCTCAGTGATACAATTAAACAACACAGTGCATGTAAGTGATACCCCTAAGGAGTCAGTTCCTTACTCTCCTGGCCCACAGTGTGCAGAGCCCTCCCAAAACAGGGCCTGCAGCAGAGTCCCTGAGCTTCCCTGCGGCCGCCTGCGTGTCTGCAGCCCCTCCTTGGTGCTGCTGGATCAGCAGGGCTGTGCTGAGCCAGCATTCCACTGCTCTCCTGACACCACTGGCTTCCACACATTCCAGGATCTGGCCATGGAGCGCCCAAAATGTGCTTTGCTGGGCAGTTTGTCTGGAAGCAGTTGGGTGCAGGGCTCTCAGAGCACTCCTTCCACCGGAAACTTGTAGTTTTTAATTATCTGCTCCCAATTAGCCTGCTCATCTTTCTGCTTGGCAGCCTCCCTGGTTCAGTAGCGATAAATGATTATATCTCTGTTTATTCACTCACCAGTGTGTGCTGCCAGTGAAAGCTGTCTGTCCAGCTCATGTCACCATGGCAATTGAGCCTCTCAGCATTTATTTATGCTATTAGCCTCACAGCAAACCTGGGAAGTGGAGAATTGCCACTAACCCCATTTTGTATACTAACACAGACTTGGATAGACTGGGGCAAAAGAAAGAAGTTTGTAGCTAAAACCAGAGTGTAAGCTGAGCTGAGAAAAAAAAAAACCAAAAAAAAAAACCACCCCAAATTCAAAACTTTAATTGGAAAAAACAGGCTCTAAGCATCTCTGGATACATCAGTGCAAATGTTCTCTCCTCCTGCCTGGGTTAGTCAAAATTCACAACCAAAACCAGGGGTGGGATAGCAGCTGACTCCTCCCAAAATGTATCTTCAGGCTTTTTGTTCTTCAGAAGGCAGGGATACTGTGCTCCTTGCTGCCATGGGATGAAGCAGGAACTTGCTGAGGAAGATCTGGCCCTGGCCAGAAGTGAGAAGTTGTGCCACTGCATCTTCCCAGGGCTGAGCCAGGGAGGAACTTTCCTGGATGGGTGAATTTGGGGTTCTGGTTCCTCTCCACAGAGGCTGTCAGTGATCCCAGGATAAATTACAGGCCCAGCAAAAACAGTGCTTGAATGAATAGGAGTTGCTTAAAAGCAAACAGTAAACCCAGCTCAAGTTTGCAGGTGCTTCCTTGGGAAGAGGTGTTGAGGTGCCAGGGATCGTGTGACCCATGCAGGCTCACATATGTGATTATGGCAAAGCAGCAGGGGGTGTGCAGACATGGGACAAGCTGGGTGGAAAAACCTTGTGTTGATGGCTCTGATAAAGGAAACCTGCCAAAGAATTTTCTTGAAGCAAATGCTCCTCAGTGGTTTCCCTCATCATCTGGAAAATGGCTTGTGAGGAATGCTGTGTTTGCTGGTGATTTGGAAAAGAGAAGGGACACTTCTCAGGGGAGTGGTGGAAACATGGGATGGCAAACGGACCTCAGCATTGGTCTAAAAGCTCTTTGGAGAGTGCTTGATGAAACCCTAAAATTATTTTATTTTTATTTTATCTTCCTTTCTTAGCAGGGAAAAATATTACAGGAGCCACAGGAACTGGCAATATTGGAAGTGATTACCTGTAGCTGAAAGTGAAGTCTAACTATGAAAGCCCTTAGCTGTTATAGATATAGTTGGTTCTCTGTCACTTGAGAGCTTTAACTAAATATTTGGCAATCCACCTTTGTGAAGTGTCCCAGCTCAATCAGGAGAATTAGTGTGCACAATTCCCACAGCTGCCTTATGCAAGCCTGAGTCACGGGTATGGTCCTGCCCTGGAAACCTCCATGTCCACACTAACTGCTTGCTGCAGGACACATCCTCAGGAGCTGGTGGTTCATCCCACATCTGATGATTCATTTCACAACATCTGGGGGCACATGGAGCTGGGTAGGAGACTGCCTGGCCACTGCAGGGGCACCCCTGGGCGCCCAAAAGAGGTGAACCTTGGTACTATTTTCTAACCCTACATGCTGTCTTCTGCTACCATTTTTAATGCAGTGTGATCTTTTCCTACAAACTTCATCGTGTGTGCAGTCATATCAGAAAGGGTCATTCATGGGAGCTGGAATTGCACTTAAAAGGAATTATTTTTCAATGGGAAATATTTAACGTCACCTGAAAACCCCTGTTTATCTCTGTTTTGTAGAAGCTGGTTCAGAAGACATTGATATACTTCCCAATGGACTGGCTTTCATCAGCTCTGTAAGTTGCCATGCCACCTCCCCATGCTGGGGCTTGCCTGCTTCCTTATCTGCAGAAGCCATAGGTGAAAACAGCAGGAGGGGCTCTTTTCTGCAAGGCTGACTGGCTCCCAAAGGACAGCCCAGCCTTGTGTTGGCTTAGCTGTCACTCCCCTCAGCAAACATGCTTCCTGACACAGAAGTGTGTTGGTGGCTCTGACACAGGTATCCTATTGCACTGACTTACCTGGCCACGTAACCTTGATTTTCTTTCATGCTGCTTCATTGAAATGTTGAAATGTCAATCCTTTGCCATGTTATGAAGATGTGTAATTCCCTAACTTCAAAAAAAATCGTATTTTATGGACCGATTTTTCTGTTCCTGATTTTTTTTTTAGCCTTTAGGAGACAGGTTTTCAACCTTTTCTTTGCAATTAGGATGGCTGGTGATTATTTTCTAAAACAAAGCTGATGTTCTCATCTGTGTGCTCCAGGGGCACCGAGCTAATGATAATGTTGCAAAATCCATGCCAAGAATCGTGAGCTGTTGCACTGCTGCTGTTTCCCATGGCTTCAGCATGTGCAATGCAGTCAGTGGTGTTGGTCTGCCAGTTTGTCCCCACGTGTGTCAGTTTGCAGCCACACGAGATGTGGCAGTGTGCCCCACAAAGCCAGGGCAGCAGAGCCAGTCCCTCCAGCTCCCTCACTGTTCAGGGGCTGAAGCTGAGCCACATCCACAGATTGCCCTTGCGAGTCTGATCAAGGCCTCAGCTTCTTCAGCCCTGTGATGCTCTTGTTCACCTTTCATCCACGAATTATTTCCTTATGTTTGGATTCTACAGGGCTTGAAATATCCAGGATTAAAGAGCTTTGCTCCAGATAAGCCAGGTGAAATATTTTTGATGGACTTGAATGAAGACAATCCCAGAGCAGTGGAACTGAGAATCAGCCGAGGGTTTGATCTGGCATCATTTAACCCCCATGGAATCAGCACCTACATTGACAAAGGTAAAGAGCTTGAGATGGTGGCAAATATCAGCCTAGAAGCACAATCAGGAATCCTTTGCAGCCTTGCATTGCTCCCCAATGGTTGTTCTTGCTGAGAGACAAAAAGGTTTTGGGTTTTTTACCTTTGTTTTGCTCCTTTCTAAATGTCAGCTGCTAAAGGAAACACACTTGCACATAATTTCAGTCTGTCTGAAACAGACATTAAAAGGATATTAAAAGGAAAGAAAAACATGGTAAAAGTTAGAGTGTAAAACCACAGAAAATTGATTCTACATTTACATACGTCTCACAGTGGGTTCAAGTGTTTTAAGGAGATTCATCCTTCACCAAATACTAGTGCCCAGACTAGAACCTTTTGTGGCAAAACAGTAGATTATCAAATCTCTGTAAATTACCAAAACCTCTCTTAGTCTATGGCCAACCCCAGTTCTCTTCTCCAAGGTATGTTCTCCTACGTAAGGCTCTGATTACCAAAAAAATATCTTTTTCCTGTCCTTTCATTGGGAGTTTTAGAATTCTGCAAATCTGAGAACAATTGCTGCAGCTTGACCTGCATCCCCATACAGTCACTCTTTAAGGGGAGGAGTTGGAAAAATCAGTGGTGGCTAATGTAGGGTCCTACCAGAAGGGCTGGGCAGATGGGTGCAGCCTGGCATAGATTGCAGAAGGCTGCTCCTTCTGCTCTCCCAGGGCATGGGGTAGACAAACCCAAGAGGCCAAACTCTTGTGCCTTGGCCACAAACCCTTCTTCCAGCTGACTGGGGCTGTTTCACAGATTGCAAAGCCCAGTGGCTGGGGTATAAGGATGAGGTGGTAATTTCTTTCTTCCTTGGAAGAAATAGCAAAAATCTCATTAACACAGCAGGTCCCTGTAGAGCCAGCCTGGGAGAAAAGTAGCTGGAAATCTGGATCCAGTTGCTGGGGCATCTTATAGAACGTGGGTACCTCATCCCTCTGCCTCTGCAGAGCCAGGAGACAAATGCGGCAAACTCAGGATGTGCTCTGTGCTTGAGGCTGCCTCAGGGCTGGGGTGATCAGCCACACAAACTATTGCAGAGAATTCAGCTGTTTCCATTTCTTTCTCAAGATGACACCGTGTACCTCTTTGTTGTGAACCATCCCCACCAGAAGAGCACAGTAGAATTGTTTAAATTTGTAGAAGATGACAATTCTCTTTTACACCTGAAAACCATTCGACATGACCTTCTGACAAGGTATTGGACTCAAGTAGTGTCTTCCTCCAGGTCAGGCTGCATTGGTGAAATCCAGTGTAGGATTTGAGATATTTCCTCTTTAACCAGTGTTCCTGTTTCTCTTATTGATTATTTCTTATCTGTGTAATCAAAAGCAGTGCTTCACCAATCTCTTCTCTAAATTAGATTTTTAATAGCTGTGTCACTAAATTAGTCTTGAGTGCTGCTGTGATTGATACCAGTGAATTAGCTTGGAATCCATTTCTCCTTTGTTCATGTGACTCACTCTCAGGTCATTGGAGATATGAGTCTCCAGATATTTTATTCTCTTGATTTCCTACACTGTAAAAATAAACATACATTTAGCTTTTTCTGTTTTTCTTTGTTTTAATACAATATTTTTTGGTCTGTCCTACTGCAATGTGATTGCAAAATAAACAGCCAGATTGATAAAATTGTCACAACACCTACTTGTTCTCTGTTTTATACTTGAATGTAATGAAAAAGATAATAATAATAATAATAATTATTATTATTATTATTATTTCCATATACTTACAGACAGGTAGCCAGATATGTAACTGATGCTCTATGGTCCTGTTCAGGTCTCAGCTCTGCACAGTCCTGGCTCAAAGATAATAAATGTAAAAATGATCTAAATAATTTGGTGACTACTTGAAGTACCTCTATAATTGCAGCATCTTTATTGGTATTGATGACCATGTCCTGACCGTATTCTGGGCAATCCTAAAATGCTCTGTCATACCTCTCATTTAATTTTTTTTTTTTGATTTCTCCGTCTCTTTATTTCTTTTTTAGTGTGAATGATATAGTAGCCATGGGACCAGACAGCTTCTATGCTACCAATGACCACTACTTCTCCGACTTCATCTTGATGTTCTTAGAAATGTTTTTGGGTCTAACCTGGTCAAATGTTGTTTACTACAGTCCAAAAGAAGCTAAAGAAGTAGCATCTGGGTTTTATTCAGCCAATGGAATTAACATTTCACCTGACAGAAAGTAAGTTTCTCCTTACATCAGTTTTTGTTTGATCATACAGAAGTATCTGGAGATCCTAGTTTGTACACGGGGTACCTCTGTGGTCAGCTGTCTGAACTGTTCATGTAAGGCAAGGTGCTGCTTGTGCCACACAAGTGAGGGAGAGTGTTTGTAGCACAGACACTTTGTGTCTCAGTGTTTTGCAGCAATGCTTGCTGCATTGTGTGGTATTTTATAGGCAATAAGGTCAACAGTTGCTGAGTTTTAACCAGCTGATACAGGAGTTTGTGTGTCTTGCTTGCAAGGATTAATGGGGCAGGGTTTCTGGAAGCAGGGAGTGCTCTACAGTCCTACATCTGTATGGCTGAATTAATCAGTCATGCAGATGTATGGTATGGATAGGTGATTTTAAAAAAATAAATTGTAATTGTGACTTTCTGATTCCAAGATTATTTCCGTGTTGTGATGGAAAAACTGGCACAATGTGAAGCTACACTGGCAGCTCAGCAGGGTGGCTTCAGTGCCCTGTGGCCTGCTTTGCAATGTTTGTTTGTGTGTGGGCTTGCACAGGAGGAACTGTCTGGTTTTGGTGTCTGCTTACTCATATACATTAAAAGGTGCTTTTCTTTCTTTTGAAGGTACATCTATATTGCAGATGTATTGGATCACAATGTCTATGTCATGGAAAAACATGCTAACTGGAGTTTAACCCATGTGAAGGTAAGCTGCTGCTGTTCTATAAAAAAGAGGCAAATGTGGATTTTGGACAGAATAGTTTGGATGAATGCTTGAGATTTCAGCATGATCATCTGTAAAGTTCTGATCTGATCATCTGTAAAGTTCTGCTCTGGGTGGCTCCTGCTGCGGTTTTGCAGAGGCGCCTGCACACCCTGTTACAGAGCTTCAGGTCTTCCACCCTCCCACCAGCAGCCAGGGAGGAATCCTTGGGCAGGCTGTTGTGCTGTAGTGGAAGTCTGCTTCAGGCAGTGTGGGTCAGAGCACTGAAAACATCCACAGACATGTGTAGGTGTGAATGAGCTGATGGGGGAACCTCAAAGCAGCAGGCAGGTTTCTCACAGCACAGGGGTGGGGATGATGCATACCAAGGGAAAAGAAAAATAGAAGTGGGGAGAAAAGTATTTCTTATTAAAAAACGAGTTTATGTTATGCCAGATGAGACAAGTCTGTTGGTTATGTTGTAGTTTACTTCCAGGATTTCTGATAGATTTAACTTTTTGTTTTTCCTCTGTTTTGGATAGACACTGCAGTTGGACACTTTGGTTGATAACTTGTCTATTGACCCTCACACTGGAGACATTTGGGCAGGATGTCATCCCAATGGGATGAAGCTGTTCTACTATGATCCTGAAAATCTTCCTGCATCTGAGGTGCCTTTTGGGAGACATCACTGGTCTCTTGGCTATGTCTGTGTCAGAAAGTTGTTTTGTTCAAGTTATGCTGGTATAACTTAACTGCATTTCATAGAAAGTGTCTGGCAAAAAGTGCTCTTGTTAAAGCAAAAACCATGCTGGCTTCTGCTCTCAAGTGACAGCTGAACAGCATATACTCACTAACAAACACCTATTCAGATCCTTAGGCAACAACTAAAAAATTTCCAACCAGTAGCTCAGTCACTTTGGACCCCTCAGGCTGCTTTCTGTGCAGCTGTGGACATGCACACAGCTTCTGATGTACTGCATTAATTACCAAGCCAGCACCTCTTTGCCAAACTAAACATAAATATTGACTGAGTGCAAAGCATGACCAGAAACATTTCCACAGGAATGATTAATGTATGCAAGTGTAGTTCATCTGTAGGTAACACTGCAATTCTTATATGAAATCAGTGAGGTACTGGCTTTGGGGTGATAGTGACTACAAGTGCAGCTGGCTGCTTCCATTTGATTTCAGCCTTGTCTGAAGCCCTCTGTAAGACACTTCTCAAAATTACCATGTTCAATAGCAATAGATTTATGATACTAGGCAGTTGTTGACTCTGTCTGGGAAAAACATGAAAATAAGAAGATATTAACCAACTGTTAGTCTGGAAAAAAATGTGCATGTTCCTAGTGGTGGGGATGACTGCCTTACTTCCTTACAGATGTTGCACAACAACTTAAAAAAAAAAAAAAATCAGTGTTCATGGATTGTGGTTCACTAAATGCCCTCTCACAGGAATCACATGGGTGCAATTAGCAGCAGCTGGTCATCCTAACTCATTTGTTTAGGTTAACATGCTGATGTTTCCCCTATCCCTGGAGCATTTTCACCTATGGCTGTTTCACTGGCTGTATCCTCCCGCTCTGGCAGGTCCTGCGCATCCAGAACATCCTCTCTGAGGAGCCTGTGGTGACACGTGTCTACTCTGACAATGGCTCTGTGCTGCAGGGCAGCTCAGTGGCTGCCACCCACGAGGGAAAACTGCTCATTGGCACAGTCTTCCACAGAGCTCTCTACTGTGATCTATAGCTCGTCAAGGGCAAGACCTGCTGCTGTGGAAAGGATTTAATTCCTTGGGAACTAGGAATAAGTTTCTGCTAGATCTGCTAACAAGACTGTTCCAATAAAGGTTAACTACAGTAATGGAAATGTATTTTAGCCTTCCTCTCCAAAACGAGACTTCTATGCAATAGTAAAGGAAATGGAATTGAAGGTGAGAAATTTGTTTATCTGTGTAATGGGGAGGATCCCATGTTAACACAGAGTAACCTTGAAGTTCAATTTCAGATTGCAAATGACCTAACTGTCAGACACTGAACTGTGGGCTGGATGGATTTCTGGTTTGTTGTTTGGTTGTTTTTTTTTTTCCCCCCATGAAAAAACTGATTTTGTAAATGAGAATTGCTGACTACCAGTGTGGTGTGCATTCTTGTTACTGACCCCTGGGCCTTTGCAGGGACTGTGCTAGGAGTTTTTCCTCCAAACCTTCCTGTTGGCCTTTCCTAATGCTTCCAAAATAACTGGAAGGAGAATAAATGTTATTTCAGTCTCATTCATTTCGTCTTCCACCTTAAAGCCATTTCCTAACGTTACGTCAGCTTCATAAATTTGTTTTAATACAATGAGAAAAGAGTAGGGAATCACTTTGGAAAGGTTTCTTACTGGGTCTTTCAAAGGTATTTTAAAAAAAGCTTTTTTTTCTCTTAGAGTGGGAAACATCTCCTGCACACCTTCAGCAGGAAATGCATTAGCAGTGCCTATTGTCTGTCACCACAGAGGGAGCATTTCTGGGCGCTTTGCAGTGACTCCCCTGAGCTGTGGTCACTCTTGTTCTGTATTTAACTTCAGCTGGTGTGGAGTTGATTCCCGTGGCACTGCTGTGCAGCAGGCAGCCCTTCATGTTTATCTGGCATCGTTTACTGACATTTTGCACTGCCAAAAGCCCCCCAGGTTTCCTTCAGCTAGTGTTTTTGGGATGATGTTAGCAGCCATTTGCAGTGAACTGAGCTCAGTGTCCTTCGAAGCTGGAGCTCATGGAGTGAGCTATTCTTGCCTTAGTGTAGATGCCTTTACCCTCAGAGCAGCTCCTGCTGCACTTTCTGTCCTCCTGAGTTCCCACCTGAGATCAGCTCTCCAGTTTTGTGAAAGCTGCTGACACTCAGCTAAAGGCTCTGTGTTACATGTGGGATCTCTCCTGCTGGGTTGCCACTGTGCTGCCTACACTGGTCCTTTTTGGCATCTTGGCAGCCTCTCCAAATGCTGCCACCAGACAGACATCCCTGAGGGCCACCAGCCCCCTGCATCCTTCAGCTGATGCTGTAGCTTTTCCTCACTGCCGTTCTTCCACCGCTGTGGAGAAAAAGACAGGCTGCTCCTGAAGTGCAAGCATGGGAGGAGAAGGAGCCAGCCCTGATTGCTAGGCTGGCTTTCTGCTCCCTCCTGCCATGTGCTCCAGCACCAGCCACAGCCCCTCTAATCTGAAGAGTACATGGGAAGCCCAGAAAACACAGGAGTGCTTCTGCCTTTAAGACAGACCAAATAACCTGCTCTGTAGTGGCCCAAACACTGAGATAGGATGTGGAGTAAGTGCAAGCCCTCCTCCTTTGTGTTTTGCTGTTCTGGCTGAGAAGAGGCAGTACTGCAGGCTGAGGTTTGGGGAGCAGAGGCCCTGAACAGTAAATGCGTGTACTGATGCCCCTTGGCTCCTGCACCTTTCCTTTCTAACAAGCCTAAAGGCTTTCACCCACAGGCAGGAAAAGAGGAACTGCTCCTTTCCCGAGCAAAAGGGACAGCTCTAATGAGCAGAACTCAGTGCCAGGGCCTGTGGCTGTGTTGCTGTATGGGATGGATGGTGCCATCCCACCTCCTGGCCCCAAAAGCCTCTGCTCCACCCCAAGCCCCATGCTGCCACTGGATCACTGTCACAGACACTGTGGTGTAAGGCACGTCCCCGGGAACAAGATGTGTGAGGCTGAAGAACAGCCAGTGGCATGTTGGCCCTTCCAAATGCCAGCAGCTTCCCTCTGCTGCCAGGGCAGACAGCTCATACACACCCACACACCAGCAGTGGTCCCTGGTATTTGTGATGTTTTGTATCCAAATAGCACAAGCTGCAGGGGTCAGTGATGGCTGGAGGGGCAGACTTGGGTGTCTGTTAATCACACAGCTAATTGACTTGTCTCTCTGAGGGGTGGCTCTGCATTAGCAGGTCTGTGCACAAAACTCTGCTTACAGCTCCTCTCCAAAATGCTCACTTGGGGGGAGTTGAGCACTGCCCAGGCTTCACTGTCTGCCCATGAAGGCTCTGGGGACAAGGATTCATCTATTTGCATCACAGTTCTGAGTCTTTTGCTGCCCATGGCGTGCAGCCCTTCCACAGAGCAGAGCCAGCCCTTAATGAGGGCAGCTTTTGTCTCATCCCTTTGCTGTACTTTGGCATTACCTAACTGTGGCTTTCCCACTCCTTCCTTAGTAACTTCTCTCCCTGCAGGACACTTTCAGCTTCCCTCCTAAGTGGTGTACTTTCTTACAAGAACTTGTAATCCATTTTCACATCATTTCAGATGTTGTTCCCAGAGCCCAAGCTGAAAGAATTGCTCTGAAGGAAGTTCTCACAGTAAGGAGAGGCTGGGCTCTTCACTTATTTGAGATTAGCCAGCAGTGGCTTGCAGTAGCATTCTAAAGTGATTATTCTAGGATTGTGCCACTTTTTGTTCTGAACTTCTGTGTTCTAAAGAGTTACATCACCTATCAGTGGCAGTGACATAGTTGAAATACCAGTCACTTTTGGATCCTGGATTTACTCTGGTTGTAGAAGGGCAACAGCCACTTCCCTCAGCAGCACAAAAGTAACCCATCAAAACATTATTTTCACATTTTACTGTTGCTTAAAACATCTTCAAATTAGCAAATTTACATGTTGTTGGATCTTGTCCAACTTCTGATTTTTTTATTCGTTTCGGCCTTTCAGAAAATCAAGACTGTCTTCACTCATCATTGGCTTTTTTTTTTTCTTCTGTTCTAAACTACTCCTGTGCTGAAGATTTTCCCGTCCCTCTGCCCACAGGCTGAACCATGGGCAAGCGAGGGGCTGTATCTTTTCCTTCAGCATTTGAGAGGAGAGACATCACAGCTATCTGCTGTTACTGTCAGCACCATTTTGACCTGAGTGGAGGAGGGCAGGAAGCCCATGGCCAACCTCCCCCTCAGCTCTCCCAGCCTCGCAGAGCTGGGAGCTGGAGCAGGGTCACCGTGTTCAGGTGCTGCTGGGCAGGACACAGCAGGAGCCACGCTGGGGCAGGGCTGCCACCACCAGTGCAGGAACAGCAGTGGTGCAGGATGCAGCTCAGCCCGGCCTCCCAATTACAAAGGAACCTGCACACGGAAAATCCAGGCCTGAGAGCCCAAGGAGGGCACAACCCATGGGCTTTAGCAAGCTGCAGAGACTGGAGCAGTTCTGGGCATTTCTGAAACCCAGCTGCAGCTACCTGAGACAACTTGCACAAATAAGAAATACAGATGTATAGATGGCTCCTAGGCCACATTTTACATGTCAGTTGCGGACCCGGAGCCTCTTAGTATATCTATTTTAATTAAGATAATAATTTTGTGAATTGAGGATTCTTTTTATCTTCTTGCAGGTGGTGGCTGTATTAGTGGAAGGTAAGATATATGATTCAGTCATTGGGAAACAAAAACTGGGTTAGATAGATTAAGTGCACAGTATTTGGCCTAGATTCTGCCAGATGTAAATCCACTGAAATGACTACACAAATTGCACGGTCTGGGCCCTTCGATTTTCCCTAACTTAATGCCTTACTAAAATCAAATAAATAAAAGACATATTAAACACATTCAGTAAAAGAAATGCTGCACTTTGGATGTATAAAATGCCCATTATAACGAACCTACACTTGAGTGTAAAATGTCTTTATGTAACAAAATCAATCCAGATCCTTTAAACACACAAACATTGACCTGTATCAGCATGAAAGCTGCTTGTTTTTACATCAACCTGCAGCAAAATTCTGCATGCTACACTTCATCTGCATATGAAGAAAAAAGATCTTCTTTTTCCTTAATCTTTTTTTTTACTTCTTTCTACACAGTTACAGAGTGTAAATGAGACCCACTTGGGGGCTTGTGAACCATGCCAATTTGGCCAAGAGCTGGGATTAAAATAATCCTGACTGAGCAGAAAGAAGCAAAGAACAAGCAGGGCAATATTCCCCTGACCCCCTAGCCTGACCCATGCAGCTGTCTGGTCATCCTCACCATTTATTATTTCTTCTGGAATGATCAAGAAAAGAGCAGAAAAGTGAGGACTCATTACAAATTCTAATAAAGATTCAGGATTTCTCATTTTATTGCATTCGTTGTCTAACAACAATAATACTCATTGGCAAGAAATTTATTTACACTAACAAATTAACTTTAAACCACAAGGCTTTGTTGTTTGTATTTCAACTGTAAGAAAACAAAGGGCCACCATGATGTTTTCTTTTGATGTCTCCCAATAACTAAATATTAAACGAAGTTATCTTGGGGAAAACTCAACAATCTAGAGAAGTTCATATCAACCAAGCACAAGAGAACAAGCTCAGACATGGCACTACTGTGTCTTTCATGCAGGTGATCAGACACCAAGATGTACAAACAAAAAGTTCAGGATAACATGCATTTCATATACATCTGACCTCTTTAAAAAAAGAACAGAAAAAGGAAAAAATCTGAAGCACAACCATCTCTTTAACCCTATAAAAAGAAACAATGTAAGAAGCCAATTTTTACAGTTAGCACAGTGCATTTTAGTCTTTTAGCTGCCTGGTCTTCTAGCAATATGTGTTACACTTGTCAGTGACCAGTGAGATACCATTGTAACGTGACTGGGAAATACAAAACCAGTTTTTGACTGAATGTGTATGGGAAAGTAGAGAATCAGAAGATGTTCATTGTGCACTCTTCACTTCCAAATGAGCTGGTTACTCCTTATGTCTGGTGCCCTGAAATCCCCCTTTCTTTCAGACACTTCCGCTAGTGGCAGTGGCAAAGCTCCCACTGGAAACTCAGCAGGTTTCACAAACCCTATAGCTTTTTCTTAATATAATCCACACTTCCCAAAGAAACAGGCAGCCCAAGGCACTACCACCAAACCTTCCTGTAAGATGTGCATTTTTAAAATCATTACTTAATGCTAAAAGCAAAAGTACCAGTTGGTACAGCTGGTTTGTAACAGAAAGCTCTTTTTATATTGAGGGTTTGGAGGGCTCAATGTCATGACTAATATATTACAGATTTGAAAGATCAGTTTCACAGGAACAGAAAAAAGTCCAGTAAAATCCCCAGGGAGTTTAACAAAAGGGACTGTGCCATCTGCAAGTGACACACTCCACGCTGATGAGTGGGCAAGTCTCCTTGGATTTCACCTGTCATCCTGCTCAGAAATGAACTGATGAAAGTGCTCCAACAAAAATCAAAGTTGGGGTTAAAAACACAAATAAAGTGTTTCCTTGCTAGAATACTGACACCCAACTACATGATGATCCTCTTCTACAGCACTGTAGAACAGTACTCTGCACTACATGCAAGAGTGGCATTTCTTTCTCTTGGAAGTGGAACAGAATTCATTCTCAAAAATGACACTGCCCACCTCTTACCAGTCCGTGAGCCAGGAGGTGAAGGTGTAGCAGCTCAGGAGGACAGGAGGCTTTGATAGAAGCAATAAAGTATGAGGAACCCTGATCTCAAGTGTCAAGCACCTCTGAATGTCAATGGCAGCTAAGGGCTGGAAAGTTTTAGAGGAAAGCTGCTCAGTAATTCTAGTAAAAGCTCAATTCTTGTGGTATCTCTGCAGCAGACTACAGTCATAGCAAAAGAGATGCCATTGCAAAAAAATTTTGAGAAGTTGAAAAAATACAAAAGTATTTGTATACTCTGAAATACAAACATCTAATGCCATTCAGCTTTTTATTACTGGCCTCTGTTCCCCTGTGTCATTCTAACCCATGATCCTGAACAGGCTCCACTCCCAGCAGGACCTGCTCAGGACAGTGGGTGAAATGCACAATGCAACTCTCTGTGCATGGCAGTGAAGGGGTGCAGCTCCTTCCCCAGCCCTGGCCCTGCTCTCCTTGGGCAGACTGAAACCCAACAGGGAGTTTTACCAGGAAGCTGCACGGGTGCAGCAACCCACCTGTGAAGAAATGGGAAGATACAAGCTGGAAGCCATCAATGTCAGTGTGTGTTTGGCTGATTTGAACAGAACAAGGAGCCACTGCTCTCCTCACAGTCTCAGCAAAAGCACTAGGGTTTTTAGGACTAAAGTAACCTGCAGTGTTGTGCATTTCATTTTCTGTTTTTGAGACTTCCACTTTTTCCTAACTCTCTGTTCTTCATCTTTTTAGAGACTCTATATATTTACAACTTGCAATACTGCAGCAATGAGCAGAACTAGAGTTTACAGAGCTGGCCTCCCACCCTAACCAGGGAGAAAATAATTTGGGCCAGCTTGCTGCACTCACCCAGGTGCAACGATGACACAAGCACATGTCTTGAGATGTGGAAACACCACACTGCCTGCAGAGCAGTTCAGTGGTGGCAAGGCAAGTCAGCCTAATAAAAACAGCTTTAGCTCCACAAATAAATTCACAATGTAGGTTACATTACACCTGCAGGTGTGCCCAACCATGAGAAAGGCTGTCCAGCCATTTAGCACAGATTCTTCTTGTTACATTAAGCCCCACATTAGTCTGACTTAGCATTGGTTTATAGGAAGTTTAAGTTAAGGATGATGAGACATCCATCTTTTGTTTCTTCTAAGTCATAATACAAGGAAAAAAAAATTCCAACACAACTTTAAAGGTCCTATAGAACAGCAAGAAAAGTTTCAAACTGTACTTCAGGTCTGTTATGCGGTGAAATTTCTGCGCTTCCAAAGACTGAGTTGCCATATTTCATAAAAGGAACCACATAAATCTTTTATCACAGAAAGAACAGCAAAACTCTTGTCATTGTTCCATTTCCTTAGTTTTCACATGTTGATTAACATGCATTTTAATGGTTTTAATTTAAACGTAAGCCTTTAGGTTTTTTTAAGTTAGATTTTTGTTGATGTTTTTAGTCTGAGAATAACAAAACAACATTATCACAAAGCAGTAAAAATCCCCTGAATACTTAAAGGAATTAAATTGGTTATTCTGCAGAGTAAGAACACGATATACAAAGAGATTAACTAGGCACGGTTCTAAGAAGCAAGAATGAAAACTCAATACATAATGCCAGTCTGCTCTGCTTTCTAAATAAAAAAAAAAGAACATAAAACAGAGACACCACTTTAGATTATTATATACAACCACTTAAACATTATTACAATGTAAACATAATTTAAAAGGAAAATCATCATCTAATGCATTTATCAACATTGTATTTAAAATATTAAATTTCCAGTTTCTTCCAGGTAACTTCTCTTACACTAAGAATTCTAGTTTTATGAGGCTGTTAAACATTTGTAAAATTTTTCCCCTATGAATTAACACAGAAGGATTTACTGCAATGTGTAATTTTTGTTAGCAGGTGTATTTTGCTGCTGGTGGTTTATCTCAAGAAAAGTGTCACAAACCTTTAGAAATATCAGCAAGTATCTTTTATGGCAATTTCAATTTTAGATCTGAATAAAATATACATCAAAAACTTGTAGAAATTGGATTTGGAAGGAAAAAATAAAGCTAACGCTAAGTAGATCTGTTGTGTATTAATTTTGAATGAACTAGGCTGTCTCAGTTTACAGACCATTTTACATGTCAAAGGAATTATTAGGATCAAAAGAAATTTAACTATTAACAGTGCACCCTAAATGTTCCAAATCTGAGCTTCAGAGAACTTTGCAGACGCAAATCTGAATGCCATGAAGCACAGAGCAGAAGAGAAGCCAAGCCAAACAAAAAAACGCATTTTCTTCAGAGGAATTTTCAATCCTAGGCTGGCGCATTTTTAAGTTCAAGATGCTAACTTTGCATCACCACCTCGCACAATTTCTGGGTGTGCACAGCTGGATGAAGACTGCCCCTTGCAGGCTGCACGAGTGGGAGGTGACGTTTCTGAACCGCACGGAGCTCTGGATGTGGAGCGCTCAGCCCATGCCTGCAGCTCCTCCTTGTGCAGCTGTGCCCGTTCCTTTGGAGCAGTACTGCAGAGTTCAGTACTGCTGCTGAGGCAGTAACACCACACACTGCTTCTGTCACAGTCAAAACTACACAGCAGGCTTCATCCATGGCCTCACACACCCCAGAAATCTGTGAAGTTTAACCACTGCTAAGCCATCAAAACATTCTGACACCCAATTTTTGGGCTTTGACACAGCCAAAGCCCAAAAATTCAGGGTTTGGTTGGATATTCTTTAAATATATCAATCAAAACTGTTAAAATGTGGGAGCTTTGGATTAAGAAACCATCACCTCCATGGCAACATTGACCTGAACAGCAATGTACTGAATTTAATTTCAATCAGAATCACTCTTCCTCTTCTTAAAGTGCACTTCTGTAAAAACTGAAAATCAACAGCAGACTCAAGTTCAATAATTGTTTCCAATACCAGCTTCATAATAGCACGGCACAAAGCTTATTCTCCCAATGCTTACTGACTGGAGAACGAAGTTGAAGATGTGGCATTTTTCCTGGGGAAAGACCAACTTGAAACAAAATAAACCAAATTTCTTGTATGAAACACATGAAAAACAAAGCAGAATGTGCTATAAGAAAGTTGCCTACACACTGGGAGCACAATAAAATTTATACAGATTTATACACTGTGCTCTAGTTAGAAATTCATCCTTGCTCAGATATCTAAAGGATAAATGTTATCCTCAGATTTCTATGTAAACCCACATAACCATTTAAGGCTTTGCCTCCCTCCTGGATTAACTATTGTACAGTTAACAGAAAGAGTTTCACCTCCTGTCCTTTACCCAGGGGGAATATTCACTCTCCTGTCTTTATCTCCAGTGTATAAGAAGTCACTGAACAGTTTTCAGAGCAGTGTTGCTTAAAGGTACTGACGCAAGATGAAACTTACTCCAGAAGACTGAACTGAGTATCCAAACACCGAAAAGATGAACTTCCAGTTAGAAAGTTAAGTCAAATCTTATCAGACAGAGCACAACTCCATTTACCCAGCTGAAGAAATGTTCCCCAACCATACTGACTGGCCATCCTACTCAGAAGAGGTGAAGCAGTGGACATGCTCCTCGGCATCATGCTGGTTACTGAAGTGACCAAACACACAGAGCTCAACAGAGAAGAGTAGTTTGGAAGGAAACACCACCACACAAAAATTAAATCTGTTAGCTGTCAACAAGAATGGAACAAACCGAGGGGCTGGGATTGTTTCACATGGCAACAGCAACGACCGTGAACTGGATATGCAGGAAAGAAAACGACACAATATAAATTTCTCTAATCATTCTATGTACAGCCCCGTCTCTGTACACAATCTTGGGCGATGAACACAAGAAAGCTGAAGGGGCATCAGAGTGGGTAAGAGTTTCTCTTTCCTTGACATGCCTCCACTTGCCAAACACAGCAGCGCTTCTGCTTATTACTGCTCATTAGTGCCCTCTGTTGCATCTGATGAACACTTGTCTATTTTCTTTGATCTCCTCTGCAGCTGCTCTTGTTCCTTCTTTCTAAGCTTTTCCCTTTGCTTTTCCATTTTCTCTTGAGCTTTGCGAGCCTTCTCCAAGGATGCTTTCATTTCCTTTAGCTTTCTCTTAATGATTGCTCTGTCCTGGGAAGATGTCATACCAAGAGCCTGAGGTGGGGAAAACAAAATTTAAAATAATTTCTTGTGATTAAATCTATTATGTTTTGTTTTCATATTCTAGTAATAATTCTCCTTAGAAGACTGTCACAACAAAGGAAATCTGTCACAGACTCAGACATATCACTGATGTGCAAATACTACATTTCATGCTTTCCACTTCTAGAATATTAAAGAATGAGACCCCATTGCCATCACCAATGTTGATTTCATTGAACAAATAAGGCAAATAAACTATTTTTTTTAAATCATCTAAGTCCACATAGAAAAAGCCTTCCAAATTCTCACTGCTATGCCTTAGTCAAAAATTCACCTGCAGTCTTCTAAGACACTTACAGTTAGTGAAGTGCCACCAAAAAATTCAGGAGGGAAACACCAAACTTGGACTTTCAGATCTGAGCTTCCTGCAAGGCAACTCTGTCCTGTATTTTTTATAGAAGTAGGCTCAAAATTTTACTACAAGAAACAATGCATACTTTATACACCAAAACTGCATTTAGTTTTAACATACTACATTTGGCATCAGCTTATGCCTCCCATATTCCATTAATCCATTATTCCCTTGCTACTTCTGATATGTCTATCCACTGTCTTCTCAGAATCATCCTTTCACAAAACAGAGCTGGGTAAGAAATATGTGCATGCAAACACTGCTTTCACATACTGCTGTATGATTTGCACATTAAAATATACAAAATATAAAATGTATATTACATATACCAAGAATTTTTACATAGCAAATGCCTTGCAATTCTGAAGTTTCTGAATCCAAGCGCATGTGGGAATTTCTTAAAGTGTTGCTGTGGCCTTATACTTTCTGTTTATCATTCTAGCCCATCATGACCCCATGTACAAGGATTCTTACTGGCTTTCAGGTGATGTAAAGTGACGAAAAATATGAATTAATACGAATTAATCTTGAAGCCCAGCCAGTTAATTACCTTGAGCTTACTGCCATCCAGCTGAAGGAGATGCTCCCCATTAATGTTCTGGGCACTGAATTCAGAAACATACTGTTCAAGGTTCAAGCTCATCAACCAGTGGGAAACCTGCTGCACACTCCACTCGTGAACAGCACGACTCTGACACTGACTGTGCTTCGGAGACTGTCCATCGTCAAGGATCTGCAACAAAAATATTCCACATTTTGATTATGAAAGGGTAACACAGATGAGTAACATTTTTCTGCACAAGCTGCCAGCATCAGGTATCTGGACTGTCTTTGCACTACACTAATAATAATTTCACACTGCTATATTACATCTCTATCTATCCAGACACCTAAGAAGGAATTGTAGAAGAAAAAAGAACTATAGAATCATAAAAGGAAAAGGAACTAGCATTCCTTTTAACCCAAGCAGGGACTGAAATGTCCAGGTGGCACAATTCAAACCATGTATGCTCCCATTCCCCCACAAGACTTTTTCCTTCAAATTAGCAGTTTTCTAAAGGATGCAATGAATTGTGCATTCAACTTCCTGGGCTCATTCAGTGATCTTGAGTACTTGTTTAAGCTATTAAAAAAAATCAGGGGAAAAGAAAACCCTCAGAAAACCAGTCTAGAATTCAAAGTGAGACTGATACTGTCTACAGCAGAGGACTTACAAGATGACACAGAGCAATGGTATGGAACACACAGTGATCCCACAGCCCTGGCCCTGCTCTCACCACGTTGTGCTGCTGTGGGTGAGAGCAGAAACCCCACCAAAAAGGGCAAGTGTGGTGTCAACTGCTGGAGCAGACCCATGTCCCTGCTCTGCCACTTTATTCCACCCACGGGTATGCCAGTGGGGCCTGAAACAAAAGCTATTCTGTCCTGGCTGTGGTCAGCAAAGCAGCTGGTACAAGCTGCAGCAGCTGTCTGCTGTTTTACATTAGGTTAGATGATGCTGGGAGCTCTCTCAGCTTCTGGCTGTTCAGTTGTCAGGGCTGGACACTATCTTTTTCTTCTCCTACTGCCAGCACAAGCTCAGCACAGCTGATGCCTGGTCTGGTAGATTTGCTTTGACATTGACCCTCCTCCTGCTTCCAGCATACCACAAAAACTTTGAAAACTCTAAGCAACAAGGAGAGAGCATCTCAAGACAAGGGAAGAGAAGCCAGTGACATCTGTGTGTTCTGTGCCAGCAAGGGTGTTTGCCACACAACACCACAGGACAAGAAATGTGACTCTGCAAGAGAGACGGTACATTGCCACGTGACAGTCATGCGATTCACCACAACAGCATCCTAGAATCTCACCTCATCATCAATCATATCCAGGCTCTGAGTGAGGGAGCAACAAAGAAACAGGAAAGAAAAGCATTATAGAAACAAAATACCAAACATGTAACAGCATGTATAAGTTCAGGCAACAGCAGCATCAAGATTTGCAAACAGATACAGCTACTTTAAACCAACAAGATTTCTTTAAAGAGAATTATTTCCAGAAGCCAAGAGGTTGTGTTGAAAGCTCAGCACGCACATGATTTGGCAGCTAAATCTGACACTGCATCAATGAAACCCCTTTGAAGTTCCTGATCCTGACACTCTAGAAATGGTGAGAACCTCTCTGATGGCTCCTATTTCCAAGGGCAAAAGCTCCTTAATTAGAGGAGAACCAGCTGTAAGAACTGGGTTCCCTCCCCACCCTTCCATTTTTTCATCTTCTTTAAGTGTTGATGGGGCTCCCGGGGAAGCCAGAGCGGAGGAGGGCTCGCAGCAATTCGCTGTGTGAGGCTGGGGAGCAGCACCAGCCTCCTCCTGCCCAGGGTGGCTGGGGAGCCTTCCAGGGCAGCTCCTGCTGAGCCTCATCTGGAGGCAGCAGCTTGGCACACAGCAGAGGATGGAGAAAACGCATTCATTTTTATGGACCTGCTCAGGCTTGGTATTTTAGAAGTGATAAAGTACAGAGCTGAACACGCAAAATGAAAGGATTTTCAGGCTTTTGGTTCAATACCACTCGGAACAGGACATTGGCACAATCAAATACACAATATAAGAGGAATTAAACATGGTAAGATAATGAAATGCATTATCAAGATAGTACTGACACTAAATAAAGTGCAAGTGATGACTTTGCTATTCACAGTAATTCACAGCATATGCAGAACTCTACTGTCTCCTTTTGTTACAAATTTTTGCCCTTGATTACCTGCAGTAAAAACAACCTCAAAAGAACAGCTGGGTTTGTAGACTTGCAGTTTGGCAAATAGGGTTGCACAGAACAGCTCTCATTCTTAAAAACCCAAGTAAACCATGCAGGCTGCAGTAATAAAAAATCTACCTATCATTAAAACAGCAACAAAAAAAAAAGTATAGAAGGTATAGATACTTCAAGTTCCCCCTCTCTAGTAAAAACAATTTGGCTCAAATCTCCCATGAAAAATGTGAAGTTCTTATGGGGTGTTTGTAAAAGAAAAAATGCACAAGGTTCCTGACTCCACAGGATGTGCTGTCAGCTACTGTTAAATTGTACAGCCTCACCCACAATTGAGTAACAAAACTAGTATCTTAAAAAGAGTATTTTCAATACATTATATTCAGCTCAAATTCGTCACAAATTTACAAGGTTAGCAATGCCTTTTTACTTCAACATTGCATGAAAAAACTCTGGTTTGGAGTAATTGACTTGAAATCCACTGTCCAAAGCAAGCACAAAGAATGCAGAGTGGATTAAGACATACACATTATAATCAATACACATACATTCAGGTACATTAACACACAATTACTGCATGTGCAGGTCATTCTACCAGGGTAAAAACTGGGGTAGGTGAAGGTGCCTTACATCTCAACTACATTTACCAAACTGTACTGTATGCTTGGTATATCAAAACTGTCCCAGGCCTAGTTCAGTGTATTTGTATGTATCTGTCCATATGTACAAACTTAGAGAAAATGGATTGGCATGTGTGAGGATACAGCATCTCTTAGGACACCATCTGCATTCCACTCCCCTACGATAGTACCACAGGGCATTATTTTAAGTGGTTATTATACGAACAAGAAAAATCTTAATTTAGAAACCAAGATTAATTCCCTTTTCCAATCCTAATGCCTAAAACCTTTCCTTTATTATTTGAATAATCAAGTGAGATTCCACAGGAAAAAGAAAACAACTTTCCCAAATGAAACAATTTCATCTGCATACCTCATCTGATGACAGTGCTAAGGAGTGTGAGAAGCCTGGTGTTTTAGGTTCTGCTCCTAAACCACTCAAATCAGCTGAACTTGTGCTGCTGGGACTGAAATCATCATTGAATGTGAAATTCTGTGGAGAAAAAGAGGAGTAAGAATGAACAAATTATTGTTTAGGTGTATCCAAAAGGGAAATTTGCTTTCTGTCTTCCATGTTGGCACAGCTCAGGAGCGATTTCAATCATTAAGCAAACCAATCACAATACACATGAGGAAGCCTAAAGTTTTATAGTGTTTCTATTTATAGAATGCACAGTATTTTTACCACTCTGTACTTCATGAGACACCTTTGTCAGCTTAATGCCTCAATGAATAACAAAGGTGTCTAAAAGCAATTTCCAGACTCTTAAGATGCTGGCTCTCTTCCTGGAGCTAAATTACTGCTTCTGCAGGTTAATCACTAGCATTTACTGTCCTCCAAATACTTAGGAGAAGCGTAGCACAGGCAGTAGCACAAAGAATAGGACAGAGAATTAATGAACAGAGAGAGAAGTGAAAACTCCTATTGAAAGAGCAAGGATAATATCCTGTGAATCCACTTCTGAGTCCTAAATAATCTCCTTGAAAAGTGAAAGGATCCTTCCTCTTTGCCTAGGCCTTTAGAAAAAAAACTGGAACTGAAAGTAAAAAATATCTTTGTATATTGAATATTATTTACTGAACTTATAAAACAAATTGTTCTTTCTGACCAATGCAATGAGACACATCACATCTTACAGCAAATAATAGCAAAAGCAGGCACATATTTTTCAGGAATACAACAAAATTACCATTAGAAGACAAAAAATTAACAAGTATATCACACTAGAGGGAGAACAATGAAAAAATCAAAATATACAGAGAATCATGATATTCCATTTAACTTGAATACACACTTGACAATAGAGAGACCTCTTCTCTCTACTCTTTCATCTAGATGAGTATTGAATCCAATTAATCTTTGACCTTCACTTTAGAAAGTGAAACAATAAAAACAACACTAAAAAAGTTATCCCTCTATCTGTTCCCCTCAGATACTTGACCTGTCTTTCTTGAAAACATGAAGACTTCCAAAAATATCAAGTGTTAGTCCTCTTAGTTTTGCTGGAAATCCAACTAAATATTGGTATCATGCTGTGCTTTGAAAGCCTGAATGGCAGTACAGAAACTCTTAATTTAAGAGCCTGTGAACTTTACAGAGAACATAATATTTTTGTGAGCATTTTTCTCTCACCTATGTTTAGAATTCCTGTTCTGTTTTTCCCAGCTCTTTATAGAGGAGAAGAAAATCTGAGCACCTTCCTTAGCTGCTTCCTTAGCCCACACAGTGTTCTTAGGCCAGGAGTTCAACAGCTCTACCTCCTGTTGTGTGAAGAACATATTTTTCTTTTTTAAGTACTCTGATTTTTCTTTCACCTCTATTTTGTGGAACCTTCAGCTTTAAAATGGTTTTAAGCTTTCCAAATTAAATTTTCTACAGCAAAATCACAAGATAGCCAAGGCCTGATAACAATTTGGATAGTCTCCACAACCTCAACCTAACATTATCTGAAAGGGTGTGTTTTTCCCCCATTCAAAAACTATTTTTAAACAATGTTTGTTTAAATACATAAATAGGATTTAAGGGTCTAAATTTTTTTTTTCCCTAAAAGAGAAGAAGTAAGCAAATAATTTCTTTTCAGAGATTTCATTGGTGGTCTTCTCCATCAATCAGATTTGGCCTGCTGTAAGCCTTGTTTTGCTCTCCTCCCTGCCAGATAACACAAGAATAGCTATAACCTTGCACAGCCTAGTGCACAGTATATCACCAGCTTTTAGCACCAAAAAGGTAAGAAATGCCTGTGGAAANTCCTCCCTGCCAGATAACACAAGTATAGCTATAACCTTGCATAGCCTAGTGCACAGTAGAAGTAATGTATCACCAGCTTTTGGCATCAAAAAAGTAAGAAATGCCTGTGGAAACTGCTATTATGAACATTTGGTGGTAGAAGATGGAGAAATGAGATTTCTGATTAATATTCCTATACAAAGTTGAGAACCATATCTGCTTCTTTTTACCAGACCAATATAAAAAATCAACTTCTGTAATTCATAAGAAGTTACAGGCAAAGAAATATTCTTCAGAAGTGAAAACAAATGGGAAAAAGCAAAGTATATTACAATAAATAAGGGTTATTTAAGGAATTATCATGCTGAAACATTCATGCACATAGAAAGGAATCACACAGATGTATTAAATTGCAATAGTTCATATTTACAGTTCAAGCATCTTCATACAGAGAATTAAATCAACATCCAGCATGCATGACAAACGATTTCATTACTGGGGGAAAAAAGGCAGATGACTGACAGCATACAGCATTTCTTCACTTGCAAACACCTCATTTGAACATGGCTATTCCCACTACCAGTCCTGAAGAATGAAGAAAAGATCAATAACTGAATACACAAATCTAGCATTTGTTCAGTGGATCCAAATGCTAATCTCCACTGGCACCACTTGCTTTTGTTACGGTACAGCACACCACAGTTAGTTTACTGGAATAATGTACATTAAGACAGAGTAAAAAAGGTAGAACAGGGAATGGTACAATGACAGAGATGTTCTGTTTGGATGGGCTGTTACCGCACAATGAACACCATGCACTGTTTATTGTAGTAGTCACATATTGGCCTGTTCTTTTTTCCAGAATCACAAAGCCAATTATGCTACTCAACACAGCGGCAATAAGGTAGTTTTTATTTTCTACCTTTGACCCTTTTTTAGCTGGGCTTAAATTTTCAGAGGAAGGTTCAGTTGAGCTGGCAGGCGACGGCAGGTTGCTGGAAGAATTGGATCCCTTGCCGCTCTCTCCATACCATGTGAATGGTACACAGTGTGGGAGAGAGGAGGATCGCTCTGCTAAAGATTTAGTGTTTGCTGATTTCTGCAGCATCTCTCTGACAGTCCTGTTTAAGAGAAAGGAGCAGGAATACGCATTAGATTATAAAAGAAGGTGAAATAAAATGCCACAGAGACAGTTAATTGTAAAGAGTGACATTCCCCGTAGCTGTGACTAAAGAACTGAGTGGCATGCAGCTGGTAGGGGCATGCCTGAAATCTCTCTTTCAGCAAAAGAAAACAAGAGTGTTCTTTTGATTCATTTTCTAACTCAAGCTTTCTTAAGACAACATACACCAGCAAATGGAGACAGATGCCAGCTGAAAATGCCTATACTCCCACCGTTCGGATGAGAACCAGCTCCTGTCAAGAAGCCACATGTTGTGCTTGTGCATTTCTGAGCCCCAGTGGTATCTGAGCACGACTGAATCATCAGACTCAGCACTGACCCAAGTGGGCCCTGGTTCCCAGAGAAGATCTGGCTTGGATTTTGAGCACAGGCAGAATGAATCAGATGCATCTGTATCCATCCATGGAGTTGTTCCTTTGTTACAACAGCTGAATACACATGAAGTACTTGTACACTATCTTGCTTTTAAATTGATCAAATATTAAAAATATTGATACAGAAAAATGCAAGAAACACCTATGGGACTTTATCAGATTCTTCTCTTCTTAATAACAAAGATTGCAGTAATCAAGGCAAAGGTAACCCTTATAAACAAAAGTGCCTAAATTTTATTTCCTAAGTATATCATTAGTACAGTACATAAATTAAAAAATAATTATGCAAAGTGTCTGCCTCCAATAATTTATGCTTATGTCATAGAACCATATTATTTACATCAACATATATATCATTGTTTCAGAGCATTAAAATCCCACTCCGCTTAGCAGCTATATGTAAATGGGGCATAAGTAAATCTCCCCTAACATCTACCTTCTGGACAGCTTCTAAATCATGATTAACATAATCACTCGACCACATATTTTGTGGAGCCTCTTTTCTGTATGGATGAAAGTGAGGCATTCAAAGGACCCTCATCTATGGAAGGAGAAGGACAATCCTACTCCATTTAGCAACTAAAAGAAAGACAGATGTATCTGAGCCAGTCCTACACTTCCCTCTCACCCTCTAATCTTGCTTGAACATAGAAAGTAAACACAGATGTTGTTGCCCAAATCACCTAACTTTAGGCAGGGAAATATATGTTCCTTACTTAAATTGGATGTTTTTTATATCTGTAGCATTAGTGGTAGTTTCAGGAAATAATTTGGGATTTTATTTACACATCCTGAATGCTACTTTCAGGAAATGGCAAAATAATGCATGCAACACTCTTCTGAAAACATGATTGATTCTACATCAATCAGTTGCTGTCTTTTCATTCTCTTCCTTCTTTCAAAGAGCTTATACAGCTTTGGGCTTGTAGAGAGAACCTGCTCGTATTTCTTCTGAGGCAAACTCTTTGGAGTTAGTAACAAAAGAAGTGGAAATGACTGTTTAAAAAGTTATGCTGAAACAGTTACACTCCAGTTAACAGAGGTCAAGTAAGAACGACAAAAGCTCATGAATTTTAACTTTGAAAGCAGTATTAAACTCTACTTTTAGCAACTGCAATTGGGACATTGAACTGTGTATTAAGAGAGAACACAAAAAACTGATTTATCACATGGACTAATAAACAACTGATCTCCACACTGAGATCTGCCCTCTCCAAGAAAGACACCTGTGAGGTCTCACAAACAGCTGCAACATCCTGTGCTGGCATAAGGGTCATTCAAGTTCTTACAAACAAGCATACATTTATTTCCCCCACCCTGTGGCTTGGTATCTAAATGCTGCATGTGGTCTAACACCCTGCTAAGGGCACTAGCTGCCTCACAGCCACAATAGAGTGCAGAGATTTGGCTTTAAGAACCCTCTCCCTGTCACTAGGGAAAGCCAGCAGTGAGTATCACAGATCCATGTCAGCTGCGAGCAGTCGCAGTGGGACAGGTTTTCTGACACCAGAAGAGAGGTGGTGACTGCTGCCTAAGAGCACTGAAGATCCTGCCAGGTATTTGCAGAATACAAATGTACAAATGTATGCTGAGACAGAACATTGCACTTCAGCACAGTGTGCCTGAGGGAGTAAGGAAGCTTTCTTTTGCTCCTCTGATTTTATGGAGCTACACAATGTACTTGTCACTGGGTCTCCACACACCAGACTGTCAGCAGAACTGCACAAATGGCTACATACTGATTTTCCACCACAATGTTTTTCTGAATAGCATTCAAACTTTGCTTTCTTCCAATAGCTCTTTTATCATGTATGTTTTTTGCATTGTTTTATGTGCAGAGTTTTTGAGTTGCTATGTCCTTGCTAGACTTTTGGAACATATTAAGTTTGCTTAGTCCTCCTGACTTTATTTAGTCTTTTGTACCTGGAGCCATGTATCATGCTGTGATCCTGTCAGACTCATAGGTATGTAAGGAGAGGCCTCCAGTAAAAATCTACACTAGCTTTTGCAGAGAAGATTGCCTCTTGTCGTTGTGAACATTCATTTATTTATTCAGAATTCTGATGCTGGTGGTGTTGTCTCATGAGATCTCAGAAGGAATTCACAATTCCTTGCCTGAAAGTTGTTGATGTGACACGCAGTCAGCATTATTTCCTATTTTTCAACTTAAGACGTTTTATCTTCAGAAAAAAAACCCTTCTGAAAGCATTCCTAGTGTGGGTGCTGCAAAGCTGCACTGAACAGCTGCTACTCAACCTCACTCCAGAGGCTTTTAAAACAAAAAAAGTGGAATTGTGTCAAGGTTTCTGGTTCATGGATATTATTAACTGACTGAGTGAATCTTGTAGAGCTGCTCTGAAAATCTATTTCTGCAAATCCTATTAGTGGATGCAACAGCAGCAGTGATCAAGCTGGACTTGATGATCCTTGTGAGTCATTGCCAGCTTGAGAAATTCTACAATTCTATGACATTATAAGCCTACAAGTATCTTTAGATTATATGTTAGTCTTTTGTGAGCCAGGGAATCTAGGTTTGTAAGCTCAGGTTATCTCAAAGCTTAACGCTTATTTATGAAGTCAGTGGGACTGTTAATATTCCATCTGCTAGGATGATTAGGTTTTTCCAATGTTTCTGGCAATTTCTTGCATCCTCAATCTCTCACCCATACCTACTGCCATAGGTCACCCTAATAGCTTCTTTCTCTTTCCGCTTCTTGCCCTTGCTTGAACTCCTTCTCAAGGGAGCCCTACAAGAATTTCAGAAAACATCAGGAAACATCTTAGAAATTTTACTTTCAATCATTTTAATGAAGAAGAGAATTTATTAAAAAAATAAAAATGCTTACCCAAGATCTGCAAGTTTTCGCTTTAGTTTTTCTGTATGCCCGATAGTAGGGCTAGCTGTTCTTGCTGCCTGAGCACTTGTGGCACCATCTAGGATACATTTGTACATGGAAGAATGTACATTACTAATTTCTTTCCATCCAGAAAACTTTGTGTATCATTTCATAGTTAAATACCCGTACACGTGTGTGAATACACAATTTAATCAGGAGAATTCTCATTTTTAGGAAGATGGTGTAAACAGGAATAAAAATAAATAATTTCAGCATTCAAAAATACACAAAAATCTTATTTAATTAAAGAAAATCAAAAGTTAATATTGAGTTTTAATGAATATGTAATAAATTGAACAATACAAAATATTTATAGGCAAACATTCCAGTGAATCCGTTTTTAAACTCAGCAGTAGTTTGCTTACGTTTATTTTTTACAAAATTCATTTAGTGTGTATGCTTTACTTCCAAAATTACTCCTAAAATTCTTTTTTCTTGGAACCACAGGTACCTTATATGATGGCCATGCTATGAAACAGTTAATCAGTTTAGCCTGAGCATTTAACCTAAAACCTGAACATGTAACCTAAAATCTAAACATTCTGAATTAAAAACAAACAGCAGTGCCCCCAAAATCTAAAAGTAGCTTTGCTAATAGATTTGCCCTGAGGCATCCATCAATTTTTGATCTCTTCTACAAATGCTATTAAACCCTAAAGAGGAAACTGGCTGCAGTATCTATAAAGCCCAAACAATGAATCTGAGTCTGGCAAACATCCTGTGAAATCTATACAGAAGCTAAAAGAAAACACACAGTAGTTTAAAAATTCAGACACTGTAACTCTTAAACATAAAGTGTTCCCAAATACCCTAGAGGAAGCAAATGAAGGTCAAACATTCATATCACTTGTGGTTTGGTGGCTTTTGCAATGTGACCTCAGACATACACAACTTTTAACTGTAAGCACAGCTGCATTTGTGGATTTCTCCTAGTGTTGCTGACTGAAATGGAACCCTCAAAATTAACCCCAAGTACCACAGCACTATCACAGGACCATCAACTATGTGTATAGAACTTTATGCATTGCTTTGTAGATAAAGTCTGTGGCAAGTTTTCATTTGAGCAAAAAATTTAATGTGCAATTAATTGGTTCTTAAATCCTTTGAAAAGCAGGAAAATAAGCCTTTTGCAATACCTACACTAAAAGCCACACGATTTCTAACACCACAAGTCCTTATGTTAAAAAAAAAACTTCAAGAACAACTAAAAAGCAATCTCATTCCAAAAAAAAACAAACAAAAGAAAGTAGTAAGAAAAATGACAAAAGCAAGATGAAATTTCTGAAGAAGTCATTCCTCACTTTAGAGAGCTTTAGGCAATGCACACTTGACATCAGCCCTACACTCTGCATACTACTTCCCTGTTTCCTCTTACAATTCCTCCTCCACCTTTAATGCATGCTTCTCATTTAATCACTGCCAAAATTGTCATAAGAATTAAAACTTGCAACGTTTATTTTCAAACTACCTATTCAGAGTAAGTGGGGCTTCAGGGCAAGGGGTAATGGGTTTTTTGGAGAAACTTAATGAAAGTCAAGAAATTATAAAGTACAGTGGTTTTGTGTTGGGCAAATAATTAAAGCATTTAGTAGAAGGAAGTTTTGCTGCTGTAGTAGAAAAAAAATAGCCTAGAGAGCTCAGCTGGAATACACAGCAGCTATTTGGAATGGCAAATTTCTGTTTGAGCTCTTATATCCCTATGATCCCCTCCCACACAGCTGGGGCCAGCCAGGGCCCTTTAAATAATGATGACTTGCTGAGGAAAATATTTGTGCTGGCTATGGGATGTAGAGGAGAATGGATAGGCTAGGTCCCAAAACCAGCTTCACTGGCAGGGTGGATCTGAATCTGCAGGGTCTTGCATGCAGGAAATACTCAATGCTTGCACATGGCAGTGACCAAGAACCAGAGCTGCAGGAGCCCTGCCTGGGCAGGAGGGCACTTTGGCCACCCTGGGTGGGTGCATCTTGCAGTTCTTCAGAGAAGGTGAGAATAAATCACACAAGCTGTTTAATCCATCAGCTCCAGCTGAAAGCTGCAGTAAGGTGTGGTTGATGGATGTGGAAGGCACTAGACCTCAGTCCCCTGCCCACAGTCACAAAGTACTTGCAGCAGCCCCATCATGGTCACCTTGCTGCCTTATCAAAGGATGATGCTGCTGCACAAACCAGGCAGTACTGAAGAAATTAAAGTCATCACATATATATGATAAAGCTGTGGTTAAAAGCTCATCATTTTGCAATGAAACTCATCTCATGCCACTTCAGCCCTTCCCACAACAGTGCAGGATCTTGTAAGAAAAAAAAGAAAACACAAATGTGAGCTTGCTAATGTTGACTTCTGCTATTGACAGACTAACCCATGGTCATGTGTGTATTCAAAGAGATGCTCTCTTCCCATCTCTAAAAAAACCCACACAAAACAAATGCAATGTCTTTTTTTTATTTTCTGAGCTGTATGAGTTTAATAGCCAAATTAACAATCACATAAAATGGCACTGCTGCAACACATGTTGCCAAACAACTGCGCTAGTAGCTTTCTTTTTTTTTTGTAGGACTTATTAAATATGATTTTTTTCTATTTGAAATTATATTGCTGTGGTTAATTCTAATGCATTACTCATCAGAACCTGGACATACCCAAAAGCATTGGTTGTTTACTTAACGGTCACAACGAGAAAAGCATGACAGCAATATTTAGACAGATTGTTTGTCAGACCTAAAATGGAAAGAGTGACACAGTGGGTGGAATGCAATGCTCTATTCCTTGCACTACAAGGTTAGTTTCCACTGATTTTTTTATCAAGGTATTTTTCATACATCAGTTGGAAACGCAGGATTTAGGACTTCCCTGACAAAACAAACACACATTCAAGATGAGTTTTTAAAGTAACAATCTTACGTTCACACCCTTATTTTTACTTGCAAAACTCAAATATTGAATTTAACATGGAATCTGTAACAGTTAGAAATTTCAGAACTCATGTAAAAATTCTTGCAATATATTAACCTGTCCTAAATTCAGTAAAGTTTCATAATGCTTTTATGAACCTGTGTGAAAGCCCTGTATAAAGATGAAGAAAAAACAGGGCTTAAATCAGTACCAAGTCTTTTCAGACACACAAACACAAATCCCCAATAAATTGTTCTTTTCAGATAATTCAAGCAAGTCGAAGTCTGTTATGAACCTATCTAGGCCTCCTCCTGCAGACCTCACTTATGAACAATTTTTTTATTATGTATTTTAGATTATGTGACAGTTTCAAAATGCAAGGTGCATTGCTAAGAATGCTGAAGTGGTATCAA
Organism: Thryothorus ludovicianus; assembly: GCA_013397245.1. Lineage (NCBI taxonomy): Eukaryota > Metazoa > Chordata > Aves > Passeriformes > Certhiidae > Thryothorus > Thryothorus ludovicianus. The sequence continues at coordinate 528,040 of VZTB01006094.1, read as the reverse complement.
ATGTTAATTCTGACTTTGAAACGCATCTGAGAAGGACAGCTCGGTATTCTGTGATATATCATATTGTCTATTCTTACAATAAACTGGTATCTGAGACAGATACCTGAACAACTTATGATTGCATCCTATTTTATCCACCTAGCATTTCAAGAATCTGAATTAAATTAGTAACATTGAGGCCAATCTCCCCATGAAATGACTTTATTTTGTTCTGTAAATGAAAAATCTCCAGACACTAACCTCTCCTTAAACCTAAACTTTGCCTCCTCTCAGCAATTAAAAGCTACAATATGTTGTTCTTGCTTTACACTCCTTTCCACACCCTCCAAAAAAATCATCTAGTAGTGCCAAAATCACATTATTTGAGTAAGTACACTGTGTTAAGCATGTTTCTAATATGGAGGTGTCCCAAGGTCAAATAACGTGTTTTTTTTTTTTCAAAACACAATACAACATTTTCCTAAAGGCTATTTCCCCCTGTTTTCAGTGAGTTCCAAGAAAGCCAGAAAAAAAAAAAAGAAAGCAAGCAGTTCCCTATCCCATTTTAAACTTAGTCCTTTTCTTACACCATCATACAAGGTTATTTTAAAATTTCTGACTTCCAGGCAGGCAAAAGAAATTACAAGATGATGACCTTCTAGTTGCTACTGCACAAGAAAATAAAGTAGATAGCTGTTAAGTGAGCAAAATGATGCAACAATTTATTGCAAAAGAAACAGTAATACCTTTATCCCGTAAAATATTCCTGCCAGCTGGGTGATGCAAAGGAGATGCTTCAGAGCTGTGCCCAGATTTTGAAGGAGAGGAAAGTGGAGTGTCTCCCCGAGCATATGGGGAAAGGACACCTCCTTTGTGGTGCTGTTCTTCTTCTTGGTTTTCAGTTAGGTTGTCAAGTGAGATTGCTGCACTGCTAGCCACGGGGGACAGGGAGGAAGCACCAGAATCTGATGCTGGTGAGGATGCTCTCATGCATAAGGGCAGTGGTGATTTTGAAATGTGCATGGGACTACTGTAACTGTGTGATGGCTGTTGGTATAAGAGATTATAAAGCAGGTTATACCACTTAGTAAGCAAACAGAGCAAGATTTACTTTGAACATGCAATTCTTTTATTCATTATTTAGTTTTCTATTTGTATGAAATGCTGTAGCAGTTCAAGGCATTACCCTTTGATACCACACACAGTGTTGTTTATTGGTATTTGCTTTCAGACAAAGTCAGAATAGGACAAAACAATGAGCAAATATTGTATCAATTGTGATAACAAATTAACAGAGAGAAATGCACAATTCAAGCTCCTTTCACCTCCTGCACAAATGAAAATAACCGCTCTGCATTATAAAGCACATGTAAATAAAAAGGACCAGGATTCCAGTTAAAACACAACAGAACCAAAAAACAAGTGTGCTGACTCAAAAGGAGACTGGACTTGCACATCACTCAAAGACATTCACAGGAGACTGGCCACAGAGGAATAAATACTGCCTGTGCTACAACGAAAGGATAAAGACAGAGGATGAAACGACTTAGAGGGGCAATCTAGCACTCCATAGGAAGCCTGAAAGAGAGGGTGGAGTCCTTCTCACCTTTCGTTCCAGGCTGTCCTCCCCATCAGTTGAGCTGATGCTGTCATACAGCCGCGTTCTGGAAGGCCTCTGCCGCTTGTTCTTCACTGAGAGCTGAGCTCGAGTCTTCAGAGCTTTGGAGTCCAGTCTCTCTGTTTCTGGAACTGCTTCATTGAAATCTGGATGGAAATATGATTTGAAACTGTTTAACAGGAGGATCTTTCACTACTCCTTCCTAAGAAAAGGAATTGCTGTACAAACAACTTTAAGTACGTGCACTTTGCATTGAATCACAGAACCATTTATGTCAGAAAAGTCACATTTTACTTGTACCTGTACCTTCATAACTGCTATAGTACCCCCAGAAAGTTATTTTCATAAACAAGTTTATCTGTAGGATTCAGCAAGGGCATAGCAAAGAATCAACTGCAGATATTTAAGAATTCAATTAAGTATTCCCAGGGTTACACAGATGACCACACAAACCCAGCTGTACCAGCCCAAAGTAGATCCACTTAGATTCCTTCAGAGGGAGTTGCATGTGCTTGGCCTGCAGAGAGTTCTCCTCCACCAGGGCATAAACATCATTGTGTGGTACATGAAAACTGGAGAAGTATTTAATACAAAAAAATGGAACAATGAAACCATCTTACTTGCCTCGTGAGTAAAGTACACTGAACACTTCATATATGACTTGCCTCTACAGCTAAAACTAACATAGCTGTATCTGTCTTAGCTACCAACCATCCACTTAAATGAAATCTGATTATCGCAGCAATTTTAACATTTTACAAAGCTGCAGTGACTAAGACTAAAAACATTTTTAAAGGTGTTTTTGTACTTTATACTAGAAAAAGAATAGATTCTTATGGTTTTAATTTTTTTTTCAACTCTCATAGTAAAAATCAAATCACAATCCATTAGACACATTTACTTATCTATATACTGCATTCAAAAACAAGAATTAATTAATCTGATCTTACAGATATTTTTGCTTTTCTTCTATGTGAGAGAGCTAAATTTTACTTCACACAACACTACAAAATAATTAGCATTGTCTGACTTGCAATGATGCTTCTGCCCTAAGTATTCCATAGGATAACTACACATTGTCATGGATTGACCTGCTTGTCACAAGAATTTTATGTGTATACACTTCCATACATCCCTCCACTTCACTGCTGAAATTATGCAAACTATCAACATAGGACTGCAAATGGCACTCACAGAAGTGCTCATATGGGCCCTCCTAAAGCAGGAGACCATCTGGGCCTGCAGCTTCCTATTTCCTCCACCCCATCTTGCCCTGCTTTCTTGCAGTGGGACTGGGCTGCTCTCAGGTGGTCTCTGCCCCAGCCACATGTGCTGCCACCCCCAGTCCCTTCTTCTGCAGAATGGCTGGCCCTCACAGCTCCCAGCACATACCCACAACCTCACATGATGCTGTAGTAATCTCCCAACACACTGGGGTGTCTGGAAAATCTCTCACGTAAAAGTCACAACAGTTCTTATTGAGTGTAATGGGACTTTATTTCATCAGATGTTCAACCACTTGACTCTTCCATAGTTCTTCCATCTGAACTATTTCAGTACCACTGTGAAGCAGGAAAGAGTTTGCCTGTACTACCACTGTTTTTCCACTGACAGAATTTAAAATCTCCTCCTGGGAACTGATGCAGCCCTGGGTATCCAAAGACACCCGGAAAGGAGAGCCACAAAGTGGCTTGAGTGGGCACTTGCACAGAGATACCAAAGTCTGAGACTGTCAAAGTCAGCCCCAGCACTGAACTGTTTAGATTTCAAACCACTGACTCCTGCCAGTAAACAGCTTGATTGTCTACTGCAGACACAGCTCACAATCACTAAACCAGAAAGCTACAATTCAATTCTGGACTCTCAGAATAAACCATATATTCATAAAGGAAATGCAATCCCTAGTCTAGTATTCCCTGGCAAAGCAAAGGAAGAATTACGTGGGCCATAGTAGTTTTGATTTTCTCTTTTTAACTTCCACTGATGTTCCTGGCAGCCCCTTAAGCTCAGTGTGAGGTTATGTTACAGCCTGAGGAGTCGTGCAGTCTGGCAGGATGCTGATCATGGCCAGAGCACTGGCAGTGTCAGAATGGTAATGCTCAAATGTTTGCAACCATCAGGTTGCATCCACTGCTTCTTCCCAAGTCTCCCAACCTTCAAGAATGTAATAAACCCCTCAGATCATAACCAAAAAACATACTTGATACAATTTTAATTAAAATATTGTATTTTACATACCCTAATTTTTTGATGGAAGACTACCTGCAAACCTCTGAACAAAATTCTGGGATGTGGCTGTGTCTGTATGCAGCCCTACCCCAGGAACCTAATGCAGAAGCTTCATCAAGAAGCATGGTTTGCACTTGCCAGATACAAGCCAGAAAAGAGACTGCAGCACCTGAGTGAACCTCACAAAGGCAGTGTGCACAACCCACAGCACACAGAGGGCTCTACCCACCTCCAGAACACCGTGGACAACTCCTCTGCCCCTCATAGCTCCTCTGCAAACATCCATGGGTTGATGGCAAGTTCTTTTCTTAGAAGGTTTAAAGAGTGATACAGAGATGTAGGCTCTTTGCAGAGCAAATATCACTATGTTACAATCTGATACAGACCTCAAAAACTGACATAGAATTTACTGGAAAAGGTATATGGAAGTCAAAGAATTCTACAGCATATTTAAGGATATTCTTATTTTTTAAAAGGTAGTTTTCTTCTCTTCTTAAAACCAGCCTGGAATCTAAGGTATAACTATGTTGCTTCTGCTTTAAAAAAATCACTGCTGATTATCTATTTTTCCTAGCAAATAATTTGTGTTTGTACTTATGTGGTTAAACTTGGGCGTTTAAATTCAGAGATCATCTAGTCTAACACTCAGAAATAACACTGGTAACAATTCTCCAGGAAAACATTTTTGGAATGAAAAAAGGCAGCTCTTGAAAATTTTCATGCAAATGTATCAATTAGAAAACATAATTTTAAAGCACTGATATGCAGATTTTTAATGCTATACTAAGAAATTCCAACTTTTTAGAATAAATTTTACAATTTTTCTTTTTTTTTTTTTTTTTTTTTTTTTCTAGTTAGTGTGGTTCNTTTTTTACACATAGAAATTCCTGGATTTTCCTGGATTTTAGCTTTTGAGACATAAATGTTTGTTGGCAGTGTTACAACAGTACATGTAAGCATCATTTTTCTGAGTCAAGTGAAGAAAACATACTTTCCTGTCCTGAAACAAATTACTGAAAGGATTTGTGTTAACAGCACTGCTAAGTGTTAAATGTTTTATAAGGCTTTACTGAGTCTTGATGGCAGAAATACAGACTTTCTTGTCATCCTGGGTGCTTTCCTGAACTTCAGAGATTTCATTACAACTAACACTTGACAGAAAAAAACAGGTCTTTGAAGATTTGTGGAAATTAATTGCACAAAGCCTGCGTATCACCTAATACCATTTCAGCAGGACTAGCTCTTTTTTATATACATAACTTGTTAAAAATGTAATTCATATTGATTTGTTTGTAAGGCAATATTGTTGGGGTCCACATATAAAATGACTGCTAAAATATCGATTTTAATAAAATCGATATTTTAATAAAATCGATGTGCTTGCTAGAAATTAATTTATTTCATAATGTATTGCTTTTTTTTCTTTCAACAGAGAAATAAATAATACTATGTTTTCTAGGAATTCTGGGCTGCATCAAAAGCAGGGTGGCCAGCAGGCCAAAGGAGGTGATTCTGCCCATCTCTTCTCTCGTGAGACCCCACCTGGAGTGCTGCACCCAGCTCTGGGACTCCTAGCCCTAGAAGGACATGGCACTGTGGGCTCAATCCAGTGGAAGACCATGGTGTTGACAAGGGGACTGGAGCACCTCCCCCATGAAGACAGGCTGAGAAAGTTGGAGCTTTTCTCTTTGGAAAAGAGAAGGTTGGGCAGAGACCTCATGGCAACCTTCCAGCATCTGAAGGGGCCATACAGAGAAGGCAGAGAGGGACTCTTTGTCAGGAACTGTAGTGACAGGACAGGGGGTAATGGTGCAAACTGAAAGCAGGGACATTGAGGTAGATATGTGGAAGAATTCTTTACTGTGAGGGCAGTGAGACACTGGAACAGGCTGCCCAGGGAAGCTGTGGCTGCCCCATCCGTGGAAGTGCTCAAGGCCAGGTTGGAGGCAGCTTTGACCAACCTGGTCTAGTGAAAAGTGTTCCTGCCCATGGCAGGGGGATTGGAAAGAAATGACCTTTAAGGTACTTCCAACCCAAACTGTTGTATGATTCTGTGATTAACAGGAGTTATGGTTTGGTTCAAACAAACCTTGACTTAAGCCATCCAGGCAGGTCATTTGCTTTGTATCTAGATTTTCCACTGGATCTCCTCTAGAAACTTCTCCAAAAGATGTCTGCCTTTCAAAAATGTTATTGTTATTGTTGACCTGGCTTCCATTTTGCTTCATTAGCCTGAAAACTTCTGCTTCCAAGTCTTGTATCTGAAAGAAATACAATGCAGTATTACCAACAATATTCACTCCAATACACCCTCTCCATTAGAGATGTTATTTTTCCAGAATATCAGACAGAATTGTCTAATTCTTCAAACACAAGAGTAAGTGCTACTCACACGAGTCTGTAAGCCTTGAACCTCTACAAGGTGTGCTTTCTCCAAATCTTCTATTTTCTTCCGTTCAGCTTCCTGGCGTTTGATGAAGTCAAGTTCTCTTAGGATCAAAAAAAAAAAAAAAAATGCATTTGCTGTCATCAAAGCAATCAGAGTGAAAAAAAAAAATGTTTTGCTACTCATCAGAAAAATCTGTCCTTAGCAAATAATTTATCACTTACTCAATAAGAACTATGAAATCAGGACAAAACCTTAAGCAATTAGTCTAAGTGAATATGCTAGGCAATGATATAAAAATGGCATTTTTTCCAACTTAATTGGAAAAAACCAAACAACTCAGTTCTTAATAATAATCCAAACAGTTTAACTGGTTTCTTTTCCTAATCTGTGTTTACAGCAAAACCAACGAAGCTTTGTTTATGCTGTTCTCTGTTGTAGGACATAGAGCAGTCTCTGTTTTAATAGGGTATGACTGTGCTCCTACATAGAAAGGACAATCTGTAAGTTTGCAGGTACAAATTGAATTTTCTAAAGGAAATCTGTTAGGTAGTTGAGTCTGAGGTATTTAAAAAAACCTGACTAGATCTTTTACTAATGGAAAGCTATCCAAATTCATTCTAGTGTCTTGTCCTATCTCTTTTTATTTGGAATAACAAAGAAACTTGTGATAGAAAGCACACAAGATGCAAACTAGTTCTGGAACAGTCACGGAATTCCAAGATACATAATGATATTTTGACAATCTAACCCCCTTTTTAATGGGACAAGATATTAATTTCTGCAATCCCAGTTATCACTTGACATTGCTGTATGTCTTTGAGTTTTCTTCTTTAAATAAGTATATTTCAGCAGAAAATGAAGAAAGCTGCTGACCAAAAAAAAAGTAATTTGGGGAAGGGAAGCTGTTACAGAAGTGTAAGATGCTATTATTCTTGCTAGCCACCAGGGAGAGGGGACCACATGAAACAGAGGGGGCCAGGAAATCATCAGTTAGCTCAACCCAGCTCAAACATTCTTGGCATCTACAAGAAGAAGAAAAATAAAATGTAAAATGTAACAAAACAATATTCTTTTTGATGTTACATTAGTACACAGCAGGAATGAATCCAGCTGATACAATACTCATATAAATTGCTGCAAACTTTGCTTATCAAATGCTTTATTGTGATTACTCTCAGTTGCCTGCAATTACATTGAGCTATCTCCTAATTCTGAAACATAGCAACCTGGAATATTACAGACTAAATCTTTATTTAGGCATGGTATGACTGCAGCTTTAGTACTAGCATTTTTCCATAATAAAAAGTCCATGCTCTTCGTGAATAAAAAAGTGGAAAATAGTGTTTACCTTACATGTGTTTAACAGTGGGTTTCATGTTTCAAAATATATCACATACATGTTTTCTATCTGGTCACTAAGTCATTTGCTGAGCCTGGTGTAGCTGCTTACTTTTGCTGAAAATCCTTGATTAGTTTCTTTGCCTTGTTGTATTTCTTCTCCAGAGCCTGATACTGGCTTTGCGTCTCCTTGAGGTGCTCATTCACTGTGTGACACAGGGTTTGTGCCTCAATCCAATAACTCTCTAATTTCATCATCCTTTCCTTATTCTCCTCAATGTTCTGCTGGAGCTGGGTCTTCTCCAATTCCCACCTCACCTTCTCATTCTCAGCAGCCTGCAGCTGAACAAAGGAGTGGAGATGCAGTCCATGAAAAGCTGCAAAGTGCAGCCTAATAGTTTAGGATTAATTCAAACAATGCAAAGAGAGAGAACCAGTAAATCAGCAGTAATATGCTAGCAGTGGGAAGAGTGTTCCAGGACAAAGAAAACAGGCTGATACATGTATTATTCTTCCTCATAAAACCAAGCAGAGTTTTTGCTCAGGGTTCCAGTGCAACCTCTATGCTTCTCTGGGTTATACTAACCTATTTGACTGGCTGACATTTAAAAATGTCAATAGTGGAGTACTCAGGCCAACTGCAGGGTTAATCAGCCAGCACATGGGATACATTTTGCTTTGTGCATGTGACTCAGGTGCTATAAAGCATTCACACGTTTTCACAAAATGATGACACTTCTTATTTTGGGAAGGGGGGAATTTGATTTCCAGATTTTTTTTGTGTTAGGGTTCTCATTTTCTAATTGAAGCTACCTGCAGATTTCAGTTTTTAGTGCTGGAAAAGGATAGGGTTATCCAGCATCTTGTGTGATTTAGGTCATAGAATTTAGTGAAAAAAAGATGCCTTAACATCCCTGTTTATTTATTAAGAGTTTTTAATTTGCTCTAGGCAGTTCTGTTAGCATCATGGATGATATACATCAAAAAAAATTAACTTATTTGCAGTTTTATTAGTAATACACCTAAATTAGTCACATTTTCTTCAGCCCTACTGAAAAGACGAGATAAAAAGGTCTAACACTAAAAGGCACATTAACCCTAATTTTGCAAATGGATTTGCAGAGATGAGTGTTTACACCCACACATTGATGCCATCAAGTCAATAAGCCTTGGCACAATCCCAAGGGATTGACTGTGTGGCTCCAATTGCTAGACTGGAACTGGAAAGTGGAGGAAGAAAAGATTTTTGACTTTCTGGACTGAGACAGGACAACAGATATTGTCCTTACAGAAAATAGTTGCACTCTGAATTTTTTTTTTAACAGTAATTTATGCAGATTTGATAAACACTATGCAAAACACACAGTGAGTGCAAATGCTGTTTGAAAGAAATAATAATCTAAAATATTTTTCTGAAGTACAATTTTCTCTTTTTCTTATTTTTATTTCATTTATAATGTACTCAGACTCAAAGAGAAGGATGTCATTACACAACCTAATATTGCTGAACAACTGAAATTATTCAGTTAGGCTCCCATAAAGGTTGCCCTAGTACAAAAAAACCTAATTTTTTTTATTGTTATAGCAAACTTAATTTATTAACTAGCAACTGATTATGGGATAATGTTTTCTTTTAAACTGATCATATTTTTCCTTCCTAGACTATCTATTAAAGAGAACTGCAACAACATTTTTTCTTCTGTATATAAAAATAATTTCTATTAAATAACTTTAAACAAATCAGTCTTTTTAAAAATGTCGATAATGGAAAGTAGTGTAGGGATACTTTAACATCACTGGTAAATAAAATATCTACTAACTTCAACCTGAATATTCAATCCAAATGTAATTTTAAAACCTGAAATATGCATCAGAATTTTAAAACTAGCAATCTGCCATTTAGTCATTATGATAACCCTTAAAACATATGTTTAATTGAAGCTACAAAATTTGGCACTTTCTTTTAATAGAAGCACTTAAGATCTTGAAACTTGGAATAAAGAATATACAGCAAGACAAGATTTAGCTGAGCCACTGTGCTTCTTAATCAGCCTTTAATAAGGATGTTGACTTCTCCACCCACATAAAGATACGTCTTCAGATCTGATTTTGCATGAAGAAAAACCACATCATGTATTAACCATATATTGATTCTTACCTTTGTCTTCAGCTTCTGAATTTCAGCTTCTGTAACTGCATGTTTGATTTGCAACTGGAATTGAAAATATAAAATAAACAAGTGAAGTCACAGAGAGTACTCCGGTATTTTTAAAGCCTGTGCTGCAAGTTGAATACCTTATTACACAGCAGAAGGCCCCGAAGAGTGCTGCAGTGCAGTAGATTGTAAATTAAAATGTCTAGCTTGCAAAATGACTCAGTCTGTGCAACCTAATTAAAGATAGGATGCCGTCTAACCACTCATAATTTCAAATCAGAACATCCAATCTGTTTAGCAAAACCAAATGTCTTCTATTAAAAAAAAAATAGATGTTATCCTGCTGGGCATTGGTCTCCTCTGATGTGAATGTGAAATACATCCCAGTGCTGGAAGTCCCACTGCACTGATTAAAGCAGGCACATTACAAATAAGCAAATATGGAAATAAGTGATTTAACAACTCAAGAAGTCAGGAAGACCTTGAGGGAAGATTCCACACATTTATTTCATGCAAGAAGAAAGGTAAACTGATGCTATCCTTCACCAATAGCTGGAGTTACTCTGCTCAAGCCAGCTTATCTCATTTGAGAGCAGTTACACAGGGAAACTGTAAATAACAGCAACAGCATACAAGCAACAAAGCGACTGCAAGCAGATTAACAGCCCAGGCAGTGTGCTAAAGGTTGTAGTTACATCACCAAGCAGCCACAACAACAGGGGATCTGTACAGGGAAAGGGTTGCTGTAGAGCACCTGGCATCCACCTGCACACCTGCTGTGGGATTTCTTCTGTACTAACCTACGTCAGTCTGCTCCTGTGGAGTGAACAGCCACTACTGAGTGTATTAGGCAATGTCCTGAAACACCTTTTGTTTTAGCACAAAGACTGCTATTCACAGGCTCCAGGAACACTCTCCAGTACAAACTGAACCACAGCTTCAACAGCATAACCCTAATCCACTTGGAAATGATCACACACATGTACCCACGACTGGCCTGCACCCCAAACCCTGCTGCTGTACTATTTAAAGCAGGCAGCATGGACAAACTACTGACAGGCCCCAAAACCTTACACTGAATCAGTGACTCAGATACCTTGGTATGGAGCTGAGGGCAAGGGCAAAAAGTGAATTACAGCCTGAGCCAGCACTGCACTGGAGATAAGACATTGCCCATTATTTATGAATAGAAGGAATAGTTACAGAAAAGCATGTTTTACATGCAGGTTACTTCCCTTACAAGACAAACATGAGCTTTTGGGAATAGTCTATGTTGTGCTAATGGAGTATATGAGGTCGTGGTACTGAACCAGAAACTAACATCTCTGGTGAAGCAATGGCTACCTACATTCTTGGAGAACCAGCTGTTAGTAAGAAAATGTGCAAATTAATCAAAGGAGAGGTTCTTCCGGAAGAGAGGAATAATTTTCAAAGTAACAGGAGCTATCACTGGGCTAACCAGTACAAGTATTTGAAAAATTCTAAGCTAATTTACAAATTCCCTTTTCATGAAGTCTCTTGAATGCCCCTTTTCGTGCTTTAGGAAATGCACACTTTCAGATACAGTTTGGTTTGCAAATCAGCTTTAATTAATCTACCGAACAAACCTAGTCCTATAAGGTAGAGAATCCTTCAATTTATGCCGGACAGAATACTCACTGGTTCCATTCAGGAATCTTCTTTCCAACATTCATTTCTTGGTCACAGTCTCCAGAGGAGACTGCAAGAACTTCCAGTCCCCACGATCATCTGTTACTCACACTCACTTTTTGACTTTGCCCTGGAAAGTGTTACAACTCTTCATCTGCTCAGTGAGAGCAGGTGTAGGATTTCATTTCAAGTGAAACCAGGCACTGACTACAGCAGCTTGCAGAAACCCAGGTAGCCCACGGATCACGGGGCTCCTGAGGAAGTGCCACAGGGCTATTGCTCCAGGATGGAGAGGTGCCAGTGCAGCTGGGAACAGGGCACTTGGCAGCCCTGGCGCTGCTGGGATGGCAAGAAGCTGCCAGAGAAGCTACTGCACCTAGTAGGCCAGAAAGCTGAGAATAACCACATATACATATACATATACATATACATATACATATACATATACATATACATATACATATACAATCATCTTAAAACATCATGGTGTTTATAAAACGCCCAACCCTTTGCTTAGTTCTGCTACACTATTCTGGGATGAGATAAAATCAGGGGAATAATGGACGAGCTAGATTTTCCCCTTTTCAGACTTAATAATGACATCAAAAAGCCAAGGCACAAAGCCTTAGGCTACCTCCTGACAGTCCACTGCCATCTCTTCTAAAAACCCACAAATCCACAAGGAGAGCTTAAAGAGCTTATTACATACAAATAAAGTCCAAATTGTTGCATAAATGACAATCTGCTCAGGTACAGATGGTTTTTAACAGTTATTTTTGTGCTCTCTGTTATTAAGTTAAAAAATGAACACTGAGTACCCAGTCAGATCATTGAATCAGTACATGGTACAGCAGATCCCACCGAAGCAGAAGAAAGAAGATACTTTTCTGCTTAATAGAAAAATGTGGAGCTGAATATGTACTTTTTTTAAAAAAAAAGACCTAATTATGCTTGTAGAATAGATGAGAAATACTAACATATTTATAGGTTAGACTAAACAACAGGAAAGGTCAACTATTTGACAAGAAAATCTTGACTCCATAGCTAAAATTTTCTAAGCAAGTTTACTAACAGGGGATCAGAAATCTTTATTCCATGTTATTTAATGCCAGACAAATTCTTGGCAGATACTATTTTGCAATTTTTTGTTGCTTTTGAGTCAATATAAAATTGTGAAGGCTTCACTTTTTTAAAGACATTTTGAGTAATTTTTGGCACATTTCCTATTTAAATACATCTTAAAAAGCTGATTAATTTTCTACAAAACAATAGAACTTGTTATGAAAGGTAACTTTTAGAGAGAAAATGGATTTTCGTTAAGACTACAAAAGGTAGAATGGGATAAAAGTCTAGCAAATGTTAAAATATCAGAAATACACTGGGAAGGAAACAGAATCTAATAATCACCATGACAATTTTTACGTAATCATTATATATTTTTTTGCATATAATAATCTTCTATTCTTCACATATTTTATTAAAACATGAAATAATGAATTCTTACATAAATCCCTTCTACCTATAGATCTTGTCCCTCTTCAATCATCACAGCTAAAATAAAGTTTCTAGCTCTTTCTCTCTCAGCAGTTAAGAAAAATCAATCCTATTTTTCCTACTTTACAGCCAGGAAAACAAGACTTTCAGAAGCACAGTGAATTCCCCAGGAATGCCCATCTCTCTTCTGACTTCCATTTCAAAAGGAAGGCAATTTAAATAAGAGTTCTCTCAGAGTATGGGAACACATTTTTTGTTGCAAAGACTGAATTCAACTAATTAGGTCAAACTATTATGCTTAAAGATTATGTCCTACCCACTTGCCTAATACTTTCATTAATCTCTGGAGTAAGAACAAGAAAGAACAGTTATTCTTTAAATGCAATTCCAGAAAACACTGTGTGGGCTTGTGCAGTGTGATCAGGAACAAGTCCTCTAGTGTTGAAAGATTTCAGGGCAAATACCAAGAAAAATACATGTACTCACTCGGCATCGGCCAACAAAATGCAGCTGTGTACTCTTAAAGACAATCAGTGAAACCAAAGTGCTGTGCTCATAACAGCAGAAACTGCGTGGGCTGCTGAAAGACTCCACTCTTAGGCAGGAGCATTTCATGTTTTCTTCTCAGGCTCTCATCTACACTTACACTCAAGGATCCCAAAGTACCTTCATCTGGTCTCTAAAACAGCGTTTTAAGGCCTTTACAGAAGACAGGTTTGCAAATAACTTCAAATCAGTCTGGACAAGCTCAAGTATGGCAATAGCCTTAGTTTATGGAAACTGTATTCAGGCATGGATTTAAAGGTAATTTATTTAAAGGTGAGTTTCCTGCCCATCACTGCATCACTGTTTTGCACAGCCTTGGAAAATTCACTGGCACACAAAGAATGGGAGCATCTTCCAACTGCTTCAAGACTGCATTTCTATGCATGATGCAAAGTATTAGAAAATGAAGTAAAATGTTCTGCTATTTCATGTAAGAAACTCAAAATACGGAGTGAGAAAATTATAATTTAAGTAATGCAAAAAACTTTCAGGAACCAACAATGAATAACAGTAGGCACCAAAGGGCTGCAAGGGCTACCAGGAGAAAAGGGAAAGACTGGCTGCTCATTGACTGATTACTTTCCACACATGACTCTCACTAGAGGGTAGTAACAACATATTTATACAAGATAAAATAATCTGGTTTGAGTGAAGGCAATATGATAAGTGGAGAAGCATAAAAAGGGAGTCCTGGTATTTTAAAACTCCTATCTGGGCCCAGGTTCTGCTGTTCTATGAGGTTCTGCCTACTTTCAACCCTTCCATTCTCCTGTGTTTAAAAAACAAAAAGTTCTTTACTGCCATCACTCAGCCCATTACTGTAAGCTTAGGTACATCCATTGTTTCATATCTTTATTTGCATAAGAATTCAGGAAAGCTTAAAAAGAAGCCACATCAAACGCACAGCCTAAAATACAGAAGAAATGTCCTTCTGTACTGTGGTATGTGAAATTATATGAATTCAATGGCCACAATGAATAACACAGTCAGTACAGATGGATGCTATACTCCCTAACCATACACTTGGTATGGTTGTGGTAAAACCTTGGTAAAATACAAACTTGAAGCATGGCTGCTTCCCCCACAGAGCATCTTTCTAAACACATGGCCAAACACCTGACACGGCTGCACACTGCTGAGTTACTGTGTAATGCTGTAGGATGAGTTTCATGTGTCTCTCTTCACTGAAATTTAACACTTGTTGTTTGGTTTTCCCAGTCACCTGTTACTGTAATCTTACAAAACCAAAGCAAACCAAACAAAAACAAACAAACCAACCTCCTAACCCCAAACCCCAGCATTCTGCTAGTGTTGAATTAACTTGCACTTTGTCTGTGTGGTCATAGTGTTGAATTAACTTACACTTTGTCTGTGTGGTAAGCACTGAGGCAGAGTAACTTCTGTACTGAAAAGTTAATTTACAAATTGCTCTCATCAACGGTCACCTGACAGCTGATGCCAAAATACCTCCAAAGGACAGTTTTACTTCTTTCAAGCAAATTTTTTTGAGTCATTTCAAAGTACTAAGCATACAAAAAGCTAAAAACTACTCCCGTTTTCAAGAGGAAAAAACCTAAGCACTGAGCATTGAAATAACTAGAAATCTGGTTCAGTGAGTATTTCAGGAGTATTTGCTGATATATAACTTACTTCTTTGAATTTGTGAGCAAGTTTGCTGGTGTCCACATCACTGGGGGAGAACATGTCATCGTTTTCAGGGAGATCAAACACTTCAATAGCCATGTCACCTCCTGGAAGGACAGGTCCCATGTCTTCATCTTCTTCATCTGTAGCATATTCCCCTGTCTTAATTTTATAGCATTTAAGAAATTCCAGTTATCCTCTTATTACGCAGAGACTGTTCAAACAGTAATTAAGATACTGTGCAATCACAGCATTCTGCATATAAAAATGGTTATCTTTGTCTTTAGCTATAACCCCAGTATTGATGAATTCTACCAGACAAAATATAACTCCACAGTAGTATTTCAGTACATTATAAGAGAAAACAGTGTCTTAAGCACTAATAAGTCAGTTCTCAAGCATTACTGGCTCTATATTTTGATGGTTTCATCCTTTTCCAGTGAGACTTCTTTTCCATTGGAAGAAATCTCCAAATTTATTTCAGATTTAACAAGGAATCTTTTCCAAAAGAAAAAAAAGCAGAATACAACCCACAGGATCTTGATTAGTCGTTAGTAAAGTCATCTGGATGAAGTAATTCTCCAGTGATATTCCAGGCTGATTTTGAAAATTCATTGGTTTGTTCTTTATAAACAAATTAACGATAGAAAACCCACACCCACACAGAAAGACAACAGTAGGAAAAAAAACCCCAAGTGTCAGAGACAAGTTCAGAGTCTGAAGCCAAAGATTACACCATTTTCACCCTGAATAAGGAGCTGCTTTGAACTAGTTTTGAACAATAAATGTTGGTGTTTCTTGTGCTGGTAAACCATGCAATACAAACAATTTGCTGACAAAACAATTTTGAAAAATCATAAGCTGCAACCAGTATCTCTAGAGGAAAATAAAACAACACAATAATATTGAAAAGAAAAAGCTTGCAATATTGAACCCTAAGCTGCCTAGTCAGTCTTTTGCACACATCTGTGCTCATCTGTCCCTGTCCCTGAGGTGACTGGTACCACCTTGCTTCGGCGAGGCTCCCTCTGGAAGCTGGGCAGCTGTGCAGATGACTGTGCTAACACATCAGAAAGCCAACACTTCCCTCAGGACCACATCTGGATTTATAAGGCTTGGGAATAAATAAACACATGGAAAAGGAAGGGCGGGGGGGACTGGTGCAGTCTTTTTTTATGTTCATACAGTAACACCACCAAAATTTTGACAAAACTATTCAAAGTTTTTCTGTATGAGCTTTCAGTTTCTGAGATGAAGGAACATAATGCTATTATCAGAAGTATATTCCCCACTAAAAGTGCTAAAATTATCTCTTAGTATAATTTTTTGACAAAAGGACTTCTCAAAACAAGAGGTAAGAACTCAGATGTTTGAACAACAAACCTCATGTCTGAAGTTCAAACCTCAGCCTCCTACCTTAATTCAGTTTCTCAGCTGTCTCAACTAAAATCTCAACTCTCTCAACTAAAATCAGTGCATGAAAGATGTTGACTCCAGGTGCACAGCTACACACAGAGAGCACATAGAACCACAGAAGAATGGTTTGGGTTAAAAGGAACCTTTAAAAATCATGTAAAACCTACTGATGCCTTAAGTTTTAACTTTTATATTTTTTAGATTCTGTGCTGTTTTAGTGGGAAGTTTTAAGTTTCATATTAAATGATACTAAGTTCTCTTTACAGAGTACATAGACAAAACAATTCCTTCTCTAGTTTGGAACCAAGGACAACTTTCAGGCCCAAGAAAAAAAACAACAGTAAAGTGAGAAAAAAAAAACCCAAAGAAGATAGAGCTTCATAACCTAAAACTATAGTTAGACAACTGACTCTAACATGCTAATGAACCAGAACTTATAAAATTATTAATTATTATAAAATGATTGGGAATCCATTTTTGTGGCCATTTTTAGGGTGCATCTTGGCTGTAGTCCAGCTGGACTCTTGTGCAGCCCAAGTGTACCCGTTTGAAGCCTTTTAATAAATCCCTACTTTATCCTTTTGCTCTGTCTAGTCTTTGTTGCAAGTCAGCCTCCAAAAGGCACTACATTCTCTTTATAAACCACTGAAGTTTTAAAAAGCAAAGACAAAACACAGAGAAAGCATAAAATAGTTCAGTAAAATTTTATGATGCTGAAAGAACTACTAAAAAGAAGGCATGTCACCAACATGCACATCTATACTTTAAAATAGTCACTGTAGAGCAAGGCACTTTTTTTGCTGAGTTATTGCTGCCTCTGTTAATAGTAACATATTCTCCAATGAAAGAAACAGTAACCATTTATTTTATATACTTCATACCTACTAAATATATATGCCTAAGAATCTCAATAGTCTTCTATAAAAAAAAGCTAACAGCTGGTTTTGCTTTTTATTTCCTTACGTAAGAGAAGCAAAGAATACACAGTTCATCTCACTGGAGTTTTCAGGAATATAAGCATTACAGCTGAACAAAATTCTGAAATTGTCCTACTGTAAGTCTAGATCGCATGCACACACAAAAAAAATCTTCTGTTACACTACACTTCTCGTAACTTCTGTTTCTGTTTTATTGTCCCTGGCCATGTGCAGTAGCTGTCTAAACTGAAAATTTGGCTCCTAACTCCCCAGGCTCTTTTCAGGTAATGCCACCTTCACACACCATCAGGGCAACCAGATGCAGAAAGATTAACTCTTAAAATCACACTGAGATTTCAGAGAAATTAATTTTTGTGGGGACAAAATACTAACACAGTCCATGTGCTTTCCATTTTGCAGTCATCATCCCTGAAACAAGTAAGGTAATACACAACTGTAATTTCTGCCTTAAAAAATAAATCCTGGCAGGTCCATCAGCAGTGGCAGGGAAATCTCTGAAGCACGCAAAGAGGAGGCAGAAACAGGATCATTAACCAGTAAACTCATGCCCTGCTTATGTAAAACAAAACAGATCTGGCTCAGCTACATGTGCATTTTAAAGGAATACATTAATAAAAAATCCCAATTACATTTACCAATTTTTGTAAAGGAATAAAACAGATGAATTTAGTTAAAACTGATTTCTCCAAATACTTAAGCTAAGAAATACTGAATACAAAAAGAACACACAAGAAGGAGTAAATTACTGGGGAAAAATTCAAGAGCAGGCAATATTCTACTGGCCTTAGGAGCCAGAGTGTTTGAAGAGGAACATCAGGCAGCTAGAAATGAACACAAAGGAAAATCTTACTTCAAATTGTACATAATGAGTGTCAATGAGCACAGTCATTTTTGTTCAATTAATGAAAAAAACAGCTGTCAAAGCAAAGCATAGCTCAAGTAAACAAGCACCAGGACAACAGGAACACATTACAGAACACAGAAATAAATGGGACTTTTGCTTTTGTCTTCAAAATAAAGGGATTTCATCTTACAGTCACATGAAAAACAAATTACAGGTTCAAAAGAACCAAGGTGTACATTGAGGAAATATACATTATAAACTACATGAAATATACTTTCCCTGAAAAAATTCTCTCTGCTATAGTTCCACATGAAGCTATCAGAGGGTAGTTGTTCAGACGCTGTGCCAGTTAGCTGGAATGTGAAATTCAGCATTTTACAAGGAGCAGCAAGGCACAGAAAAAGAAGTTGTATTACTTGAAACAAAGCCCTGTGAGGTACGAGTTGCCACTGTAGCTCCCTGAGGTTCCCTGTATAGATTTTGTTTCCTTAGCTGGCAACAGCAATAATACTTTCTACTCCATAGTCAATGAAAACTTACATGTTCTTCAAGGAAAAGCTCAGACTCTTCCTTTTGTGTTGGTGAGAAGAATCCATGCTTGTAGAAGCCCTGTTTCTCATTTCAGTAGTACCTAGGACTTTAAGCTTGTCCCATCCAAAGCAATAGCTTCTGATATTAGCCATTCCACTTTGCTGTATGCTATCACAGCTAATAGCATGAAATTATCAACATGAGCTGCAATTTTCCACTTCTAAAGGGAAAATGTGTTACTTGCTTTGTTTAACTGCCTTAACAGTAAATTTCTGAAATGTGCCTAACACTCCCAATCAGAAAGAAGGAGCACCAGCCAGGATAATGCAGACCTTCCCCAAATCACCATAACAAAGGCTGCATCAAGCTACACCTTTTGTTCCTGCTGAAACTCTCCCACAATCAAGAAACACCATTTGAAGAACTATAAATATAAAATAATTCAAGCCATCTATTAATTTGATTTTTTCTTTGATGGCTTATATTTAATTCTTTCAAAAGAGTGAAGAAAAACATAATGGTATAGTATTAATCATTGCTTTTACAGGAGTGAATCATATTACTGACGCTGGAAAAAATGTACTCTGAAAGATTTGGTTTAGCAAATGTACTCTGGGTGTTAGACATTCAAGTACATTTCTTTTTTTTTTTTTTTGTGTGTGTCAAGATTTTCTTCAATGGTTCTAAATGTTGCTTTGCTCTCAGCATGTCCTAATGAATGAGATTTTAAAATGACAAAAATATTCTTTTGACTATTAGTGAACTCAAAATAGATTAAAACATCACTTGCATTAAACTACTTGTCTGTGGCCACAGAGTAAACAGAACCCTGCAATATATTACTCATTTCACATTTTGCCTCACCCCATGCAGCTTTCTGGGGAACAGGTCATCTGCTTTAGGTGACTTCTGTCATTTGCAGTAGAACACGAAGAAGATAATACCAAGTTCAAATCAAAATTCCAAGAAATGTCATAATTTGACCCATGTGCACAAAACACTATGTTAAGACAGGGAAATCAAAAGGTTTCAGTCAAGGATACAGATTCAGGTCATACTTATTTCCTACATAAGTAGGAAATACAAAGACAGTGCTTACTTCAAAGCCCTTAAGTTTTATTTTCTCACAGAAAGCTACAAATTAAAAGGATGTGGGGGGATTTTAGGAAGCTAGACAAACTGGTGATGAGCAAACTCAGCAGCAGGCTATCTAGAGGCAGCATACTCTCCCAGCTTTACTGTGATTAGCACAGACTCACCAGAAAATGCCAGTGCTGCCTATTGTACACAACACTTGAGAAACAGCTGATACTACTGGCTCAAGTGATTGGCTTGTGGGAGCTTAACAACAAATTGTGACTGATGCACACTTATCCTGCTAGTCTTTGCATGGACTCCACTATGAGCATCCATCTTCTTTTCATATTCATCAGTTCTGCACAAGGACTTTATATTTCCTTGCAAAAGCTTAAATTAAGGAGCATCTGAAAGCATTCAGCATCCTGTGATGACCTGCAGCCCATGGTAACAGCAGATTATATAATGCAGCAATGCAGGGCATTTATGTATTAAATGATGAGTTTTCAGGATTACTTATACAGTAAATGATAAAAGTTTTAGAAACATTATGTATTAGTGTAAATTTTCTCTAACAAATAGCTGTCAGGTAACATTCCTGCAAGGCTAGAGATGTAGTATGAGAAGGTAGTAGGCTAACATTGTATCTCTGAATTTAGTATTTAACTCAAATCCACTGCTCATTAGCTGGCAGAAATCTAAACTGTCTCAGAATACTGCTTTTTAAAAGAACTTGGATCCTTCTAAAATACCTACATACTCCTTGGGCTATGAAGACTGACAGGAGCTCCAAAAGAGAGGAAACCCAGCCAGCTGGTGACACAGCAAGATAAAACATCAGAACTTGCACATGCCTGGCACACATTGTCTTCCTGTGATTTACCCAGCTCTAACAAACACAAATTGTGTGCCATGACTCCAAGACTCAAACAAGAACATTGATTTCCTGTTCTGGAAAATTTAAAATGTCATTGCTGTCCTTGTGGTAAAGTTTCTGAACCTCAGAATTTGGCAGTCTCAAGACCATCTTCTTGTTTATTTATGCAGCACTGTACCTGGAGATCCATGTTACCATATTTTAAATGGTGTAGGAAAAGGAACAGGATGGCTCGACAGCTCTGAGACTGAGCAACTTGCGTATAATTCTGTGCTGCCTCACTGCCAAACTCCTTACACTGGCAATCCAAATACTCCTGAACTCCATGCAGAGTCCCTATTTCTTTGATAAATGGAGTCAAAAGGCTAGTAGTGGTTTCTGTACACTTGTAGATATTCAGCCAGTGCAAACTGGGATTTTCTTGCCCAAAAAGGTGCTCAGCTTACCAGAGCCAAAGAATGCAGGGCTGCTGGTGTGTGTGGCAGCAACACAAACCCAGCCAGACTTGTTCACACAGAGCAAGAAAAGCTCAAAAAAGTAATGCTTCTATTTGACAGTAAGTGGTGCAGAAGTGCTTGTGGTGACCAAAAATGTCTTTGAACTGTGGCTAATGTGCATTAGATCACAGTTTACATCATGTCAGTTGTCTGGGAATGGTGAAAGTTATGTGAGTAGACCTGGATGGCATAGTCAGGGGGCCAAAAAAATAGTAATAGTCAGGATTACTGAAGGTATTCAGTAAAGTCTATTTCTGGTAAGTCAATTAAGAAAGGGAACATGATACACTGCATACCTAAGTAACTAAACCCTAACATTTATTCTGAAAATGTTTACCACCCATGCCCCAAATATATATATGGCATCAAGTATGAAATGAGTACGACCTTCAATGATCCCAGTTTTTAAGAACTGCATTTGTTCTCAGGCCTAATTCCTTCTCCTTCCAAAAGAGATAATTGATGAGATCTCATCTGGATCTCCCCCCCGGTAGATGTCTTTTCCTTTCTTCCTCCCTTCCTCATATGCAACACAAAACTGTCCTCTGCACTCCAAAGGCCATTGACAAAAATCACATCATAGTCACAGAGATGGTCACCATCCTCACTGTAGTGTTAGAATAAGAAAAAAATACCTTTAATTCTCCTAATTACGGAAAAATCTGAGAAAAACTTGCCCTATTTTATTTCCTCTCTATGATCCAAAGGCACCACCAAAAGAAAACACTTAGTGAATTTTGTATCTTTTGTAAAAAATTTATGGAGTTAACAGGACTTAAGAGTTTGTAACCACCAAATTGCAAGGACAAGACACATCACAAAAAGTACCTGATTCCCACTCATATCTACTCATCCCTGTCCTCTTTCAGTACTGTACTGAGTAACACTTGCATGGCCATCAGTGTGACAGTGTCACTGCCAGCACCTTCACAGTAACAACCCCTACTGAAGGCTGAAGTTCTACCAGGATCACTATTAATCAATATGGGTTTAACAACATTTTCTTCACTGCCAGATCTTGAGTAACGCCACCTGTGTGGTGCATGAAGGTAAGAAACCCAAACATTTGAGATTTTTTGCAGGTGGATGTGTCCCACATATAAGGTGTAATGCATCAATCACCCACACAGGTCAGCCATACAGCTCTCTAAGTGCAAGTATGCAGTGAGAAAGATTTGATCATCAGGCATTTAGGACACACCTCTCTTGCCTGTATGAAAGCCATCAGACTATGCTCACCATCAGATGGTACTGAAAGGCTCCAAACCCTGACATCTACAGCATGCTGGGATGAGTTGTGAGAAGTCTCTTTTTCCTAAGGCTAGTTGCTCCATTTTGAAGGTTTTGAAAAGATTGTAAGAGAGCTCCTTCAAGAAACTTCTCTTTAATTCTAGACTTAAGAGAAGCTAGAAGACTTGCATGTTTCTGTAGTTTGAGAAGGGAACAGAGAGGATATGGATTTTTCTGTCCTTCATGGTCTCCCATGCATGTATGTACAGCTCTTATTTATATGAGTTACATATGTCCCTGAGACAGGATTAATTCTAAGACATATTGAAATATTTCTATTCTTAATATCAGTGGAAATTACGGTAATTGAAAACATTACTGGGGCTAGACAGGATTTTTACTTAGTCTGTAGGGGCACTTCTGATTGTTCTGACATATTGCTATTTTAACAGCATGTTTCAAAATCTGAGTATATCCCGATTTTATGTCAACAGTATTTTTTTTCAAAAAAGAAAAACTAACCTGAAATAAATGCATATCATGAATTCTCTATCTCCTCTTATCAACTGTTACCTTACACAAAAAAAAACAAAACCTAAAAACCTGGCCCAGGATGAAAACATACTAACACATGGAGCCTAGCATTTCAAATAATATTACTCAAGATGATGTGAAATGATGACAGTATGCTTGGGCTATATAGAAGCAGTATGGTACAAAACCCAGCAGCTAATTTAGGGAGTAACACAGACAGCAGTAGTCCCTGAAAAAGTAATCTTTCCAAGTATCTTGGTATTTAGGCATACTAGGAATTTTATGAGAATGGAAAGAAATTATGGAAATTTTACTGCACAGTCTTTACTTTCACAGATTTTGTATTGGGACATTAGGCACCAATTGTAAGCATGAATATACACTTAGACAAGGTAGGCTAATCCTCTATCTTGAGGAATATCTGTTCACATAGAAACAAAATAATTGTGTGGGGAAGGAGGGGTCGTACCCAGAATTTCAGAAAATATTCTGACTTAAAGAGTATAAATTCTCTAGAAAAAAAAAAACAACTTCCTCTAAAAGTTAGAAGGCAACTTTTACCAGTTTTCACAAAATTTGAACGCTTCAGTGCACAACCAAACAAACTTTATTCCCGTATTTCAGAAGGAAGAGGAATGCTTACAGAAGCATCAACCAACTTGATATTTGCTCTTCTGTAACAAAACAAATACTTTAAATCCATGATAGAAGTATTTCTTTAATTTATTCTTCAATTAAGATTCATCATCAAAATCTGTAAAAACCATCAGCAAAGGTAACGGAAAGGTCCAAAAGTTGACCTCCGAGTGGTAAGTAAAAAGAACGAATTAGGAATAGAAAACAGAACATTAAAAAACACCAAATAGTGAAACACTGGACAGTCTGTTACCTCATCATCATCTGCATCATACTGTGCATAATGCTGCTCCAGCAGCTCTCTCTGGCGGCGTTCTTGTTCTAGAGTTTGGCTAATCAGCTGCGCAACCTCACTCACTTGTCCCGGTTTTTCTCGTCCAATTA
The DNA here is from genome assembly GCA_013397245.1 of Thryothorus ludovicianus. Taxonomy (NCBI): domain Eukaryota; kingdom Metazoa; phylum Chordata; class Aves; order Passeriformes; family Certhiidae; genus Thryothorus; species Thryothorus ludovicianus. The sequence continues at coordinate 504,034 of VZTB01006094.1, read as the reverse complement.
CAAACCTATACAAAACATGAGTGAAAAAATATTACTCCTGTTATATTATTGTTTACTGAAGGTCTAGGATTGTAGCCATTTTCAGTATAAAGGGCAGCCATTTTCTCCAAAGATGTGTATTTTTGATGGTTTCCAATGCGTTCTGTGGATGGGATTGGCTTCAAGGGCACTGTGTGCAGGAGCAGGAGTGATCAGACCGTGACAGGTCTGGTCACATGACAGGAGGGGCAAAATTGAAGGGACCATTACAAGCTTCCACTCCAAGTTTCAGTGAAGTATAATCACTTATATTCCATTTGGAGCCATGTATTTTCCAGAAGGCTACAGAAGACCAGACTGTTATGGATGCACAGTAAGAGCACAAGCGCACTTATGGCAGCGGAGTAACTCCTTCCCACCCTGACTTAGAAGTTATCTTCCATTTCTGAGCTTTTATATTTGTCTTCCTCCAGTCTAGAAAACAGAATCTATTTCCACATTTTAAAATCCGACAGACACTATTTCCTTAATTTTAAGCTGCATTTAAATCTGTCTTTTATTTCCTAAGCTTCTGTTGCTAAGGAACGTTTTCTCCACTGTTAGCTACCGTGGAACGCTGGGCGCACACTTCCTTGGCTTCACAAAACACAAGGGAAGTGCTTCTTTCTTGGTTGAGACTTACAAGAATGCTTCTCAGTCTTGCTTTCAGCAGCTAGAACTCAGAACTGGCTTGGATTGTAACCCTTTTTTGGTTTTTTTTCAGCACAGTGGCATAACCATATTTAGGTATGTTGTTATCTCCAGAACTAATCATAAACGCCCATTACATAGTTACCAACACACTGTGAACTACTGAACAAAAGCACAATTTAAAGATGTCAAGCTGAAGAATTATTTTCTTAGAAGGCTAGAAAGATAATTAGGTAATTACAGATGAAAGAAGTATTATGCAGAGCTGAAAAGCACAATAAGGTGCTGAGATATTGAATATAGTAAATTATTTGTTTCCACAACATTTGGCTCAAATGATGAATTTTATTCATTATTTGAATGAAAGGCAGAAATGTGCATTATATCCCATGTATGAAAATTATTTTCATTAGTACTGCCTATCACTGTTAAAATCCCTAGGGATTTGTCATCCATGTGCCAGCCAGCTTCCCAACAGTGGATGACCCTGGGTCCATTTCCTATGACAATTTTTTAGATTCTATGAAATCAGGCACTACATAAAGGACTGCAATTTGGAGATTATTTCAACATCATCAAAACATCTAAGAAACTAATTACTTCCAAAAGGATAAGAAAGGTGAGAATGAGTGAATCCATTTGAAATAATGACACAAGGTGCTCTGAAAATAATATGCAAGAAAGTGTCTTAGCTTAAAAACATCAATAGCAAATACAGCAGAAACTAGAAGAGAATCAAGGCAATAACATCAGCATTTTAATCCTGATCAAAACAGATCACATTCTGGCACTCATAGCTCACTATTACAAAATACAACATTAGTTTTCAGTAATGATAAAGACCTTGGGCTGAAAAAAAAAGAATGTTTCTTCATGGCCCCTACACTTCATCTGGTCTGCATACTGACTCACAGACAGATCCTGTTTCCCCTAAATTTTGATTTTAGAGCCAAGTACTACAAAGACTAAACTAGCCAGGTTTTCAGACTCAACTGGGAGGAACAATAAACTTTTGAATTTACTAAAGGAAGTAAAAAGGGATTTAATCCATATCTGCTACTTGTTTGTCTCCTCTAAGGTAAAAACAAATGAAAAGCACAATAAGGTGAAAACAATTTCTATTTAAAAAAACCCCATTTTAATCTAAATTACGCATATCACTTACACACAGTAGAGAGAGCATCACATTTGTAAACACATGAGGGAGATCCTCAATGTGTAAAGTTATGCAGCCACACGAAGTGATGCAAATAATTGTATTCCCTCTGGCCCTCCGCTGGGTAATCCACTTTCCTTGGAAAATACAAGACTCAAAATGCTTCATATAATCATCTTTTTACACTGAAAACTTAGAATAAACAACATATAATGCATCCACAGTCTAGTAATTCCTGATAATTCCAAAGCAATTTTTGACACATTATACTGTAATCCAGTAATATTTTCATACAGACAAACAAAATCAGGTAAGATGTAAAAATATGAAGCCTATTAATTGAATTTTTCTCATCATGCCAAAGCCACTTACAGTTCACAGTGATGTGATTTTCAAGGCTTGAATCACTTGTAAAGATGAAGTTACTCAGTGATACCTGAAGCTGTTAGATGACATATGAATAAAAGCCTCCAAGCAATGACAAAGTTTAAAGAAAAAGTTTTCCAAAATAGAAATATACTAGTAATGTTCTCTCTTCCTAAAATTTATTGCTTTAGAGTGAGACACATCCAAAATGTCTGAAAATAATTTTTTACAAGCATTCAATCTACAAGTGATCTCAGTTCTAGACAATGAATTGCAAATTTGTAAAATGGAGTATTATGTTCCCAGCAATTACAGCTTTTACAAACTAAACTAAAACTTTTGTTATTTTACATTCCATGATCTTAAGAATACCATGCATATAATTATACTTAACTGGTAATTGAGATAAACCATAAATTAAAAAGTTACATTTTAAAGAGAGTGCTGAACAAAAATAACCTAGAAAACCATAAAGCAAGGGCAGCTATTAAAAAACTGTAAGTATGAATTAGATATTTATTCACAGAATAGCTTTAAATACAAGAACTATCATAACCTGAAGTGTTTAAATATGAGAAAGATACATAAGTCTGTGATTCACTGACCAAAAATCAATCACTGAACCACAATACACACACTTCAACCAAGTGGCTAATTATATATTTCAAATCACTTTGGCTCACTGAAATCAATCACATGCATTTCAGATTTCATTAATTAGTTTAAAGGGCTAGAAGTATTATGATAAAGAACTATATATTCTGTCAGCAATAATATATTTGAGAAGTTGGTCATATTTTTAGATATGAGACAAATGAGCATTTCAAAGCCTTTAAACCACATCACAACAATATTACCGTAGATTACTAAAGACAGTAAATGCAAAATAAACCCCAGAAAATCAGAAAACCCCAGTTTTCTGACCGTACTAAATCTCATGTCATTACTGGTTTTTTCTGAAGTCTGCAAAAGAGAAGGAAGGAGAAGGAGAGAGGCAGGGCATGAACTGCCCTTGATACTCAAGAGTTGCATGCAATTTACTGAATTACCAGCTGTGAAATATTCTTTGTGGTTGTGGTTAAAATGAACAGGGATGGAGCTAGAAATATAATTAATATTTGATTCTATAATGGATTTTAGAATATCTAAAAGAATTATGTATCTTGAGAAATTGAAAATTAATTACAGTAGTGGTGGTTAAGAAAAGCATTCTACTGAAATTGGCTGCAACTTCTACATCTCCTGCAATTCATGATTTAAATATTTTACAGCACACCTGATACATAGCCTGTATATGTCCAGCTTTAATTAAAAGAGGATCTGCAGACCTGTGCTTCTTGAAATAACTTATTTTTTATCAACTATGGGAACCAGAAACATTATTATTAAAATGAATTAAATTTTAAAATATTTCCACTTTGAAAATAACTAGCACTAAAAAAATTGTGAAGGCATCAAATCTGTGATGTAAAACTGAATTTCTGTAGCACACACTTTCAGTGAAATGAGTTAATGATTTCTCCTGAAAATACTTCAGGCATTATGTGCTCAGTTAAAAAAAGATTAGCATGGTTTCCTTAAATACAACAAAAATCAAGTAAGAATACAGCAAACACATTCAAAGAAAGAATGGAGAGGGTTGCTGTAACAGTACTCAAAACCTTTTCTTCTAAGCTTTCCTAAAATACAGTTTGGTCCATAAAAATGTACAGTAAAATTCATTCAGGGAGTTTTACAGTTAGATGTCTCATCCCTGGAACTGTTCAAAGCCAGTGTGGATGGGGCTATGAGCAACCTACTGTAGTGGAAAGTGTCCCTGACAACAGCAGAGGGGTTGGACCTAAATGATCTTTAAGGTCCCTTCTAACTCAAACCACTCGATTTTTAAAATGGTTGTCCTCTGAGCCTTAGAGTCTGAAGTTGCTTCAGCTGCCACTTATCTCATTTATTTCAAGATGTCTTCAATTACCTACTCTGCCTGCTTCCATTAGGTTAACAGCCACATAATTAATCCAAAGTGCTAAAAGAGGTGAGAACCCTGTTAAGAAAGCAGTCTTATTTAGTCACAGCATCACAAGCTAGAATTTGTGTGGTTTTAATGAACAAGATCAACCTCTCCCAAACAGCACTCTCAAATGCAGAAGTCACTGACTGCAAATAAGGAATTCACAACCTACAAGCTTCCATTACACTTCTTGACATGAAAGGATCTGAAACTCATCAACACTCTGAATAATTTCAGTTGGAAGGAAACAGCTCAACCTAAGCCCCTGACTTGAAAAGATGGCAAACTTTGTCATGGCCTCGATCAGAATTACCCTTGCTGCAACTTCTGTTCACTGCCTGTTAGTTTGTCCCTTTGTACTGAAAGTACAAAGAATCTGGGTTTATCCATTCTATCTCATGGACGGTAGTTGAGACTTAAGTTGAGGCAGTAACACTTCTGCTATCCCGTTTTTTTCTTTCAACTGAAGATGTTCTTTCCACCTCTTCCCAGGATGCTACCTGCACATGTTCTCTCTAGCTCAGTGTTGCACAGGGATGCTGCTCCAGGTGCTGGATTAACATCAGCCCTTGCCTCATAAGGTTTCTGCCAGCCCATTCCTGCAGGCTGTTGAAGATCCTGTGACTGCAGCCCTGTGTTACCCCATTGAGCTCATGTGCAAACCTGTGTCAGTAAATCCACCCAGCCTGCCCCTTCACCAGAGACAGGCATGTACACAGCAATCTTTAAAGCTACTAGCTGGAACCAAGAGGACTGGTAGAGGGAAATAAAAAAGGTTTGCCTGGAGATAAGTGGTAAGTGACCCAAAACTAACAAACAAGTGAAGAACTCTGCTTGGAGATCAGCACCCAAAGTAACATAATGAAGTGACAACATCAGTGAATGAAAGAGGCAATGACTGAGTGAAGTTATTTAAGGTCACCAAAGAAACATCTAAAAGGGCAATCTGTGTAATATCTAGAGCAGGACGCTGGCCATGTGAAGCCAGTACAGATAAGTAGACTTTGGGAAGAGTCTCCAAGGACCCTGGAGATCGAGTTGTCAGTAAGATGAACTGTTGTGCAGAAGCCCTGCAGCCTCTATCCTTGTCCCCAGGCCCAGTACGAAGTAAAGTACCTTGAATTTAAAGACAAGACATCAGGACTTCAACTTACCACTTTGGGTTGGAAGGGACCATGCCATGAACAGGGACACCTTCCACTAAATCAGGTTGCTCAGGGCCCCATTCAACCTGGCCTTGAACAGTTCCAGGGATGAGGCATCCACAAATTTTCTTAGAAACTTGTTCCAGTGCCTTACTACCCTGTGAGTAAAGAACTTCTTAATATCTAACACAAATCTCTCCTCTTTTAGTTTAAAACCATTCCCCCTTGTCCTATCACTGCCTGTGTAAAAAGTCACTCTACCTCTATTTTATAAGCCCCCTTTCATTACTGGAAGGTACTATAAAGTCTCATCAGAGTATTTGCTTCTCCAGGCTGAACAATTCCAGCACTCTCAAGCTGTCTCCAGGAGAGCTGCTCCAGCCCTCTGATCACCTCTGGCCTGCTCTGGACCCACAGTGACAAGTCCACATCTTTCCTGTGCTGAGGACCCCAGAGCTGGATGCAGCACTGCAGATGGGGTCTCACAAGGCAGAGAAGAGAGGCAGGATCACCTCCCTCACCCTGATGGCCATTCCCCTTTTTGGTGCTGACCCAGCACGTGGCTGGCCTTCTGGGCAAACACTGGTATAAGTGGTACTGGTGGATGAGCAGCAAAATCACGATCAAGCATCACAAAAGCCTCAGCAGACTCTCCAGAGCATCTTGGATAGAAGACCCTGATAAACTATGCTGCTATCAACACTAAATGGATATTGAGTCAGACAATTAGGAAGTCATGTAAAAAACCCACACAATAATATCAATGCACTTAGATTAATTATTCCTCCAGAAATCAATTCTAGTCTAGGGCGTCACTGACACATTAGCTTTACTCAAGAGTACTTCAAAATTAGCTAAGGGATTCAATGTTTTGGCACCTCTCCAGATTCTGGTCCTTACATTGCTCTGTTCTTCTGAGAATGCATGCTAAGAATCAATTCCATCTCTTCCCAGACAGCCTGACAGTATTCCAACACAATCCTTGCTTAAAAGGTTTCCTTGAATACAGGGTGGTAATTTAATCAGCATTTGCTATAGCACCACACGATTCTTAAGAGAATGGCCACTTCAAAGAAACACATTTGTAAATCTATGCTTTAGCATACCTGAATGAGTCACCTCTGTTCAGATGCAAGTGCTAGCAGGCCATATTTCTAAAAAAAATATGGCATCCACAGGGAAGAAATCCAGGAAAAAAATACAGATAGGTCACAAGTAAGCTTCTGAGTTCAGACCATGTCCTTAATCTGGATGATTACATGATCCAGATCCTAAGCAAGATAGATCATCCTGACAGCACAGTCCAGCAAAATGCTCCTACAGCACCATCCATATAGTTTGGAGAGTTATCCTGCAAGGATGAACAGCAGGTATTTCTGTCCAGCTGCCACAATGTTGTATCCCATTAATCAAGGTGCACCAAAACCATGCGGGAGCTTCTACAAAATAGTTTCTTGGATGAAGGAGTAAAAAAAATTAGCTAAATAAACATATATTATGATATTTCACTTGCAGGGTTAGTAGTTTATTTTTAGATCCAACCAAATTGAGGATGAACTGATACCAAACCTGTCAAATTGTTTCTTTTTCCAGGAAAAGAAAAGCTGGCCCTATTGAAATCCAGCCCCACTGAACCTTAATCATTCATGTTACTCTTTATTTTAAAAGCCATGCTCCAGGTACCTAGAAAAATAGTTTCTAATTCAGACAAAATATTTAAATGAAGGTTTATATATTTCACACTCAAATATATAATTTCCTGTCCAAATGTGCAAATATTTAGAGAAAAAAAATGCCACAGAATTCAAATTAGCAAGAACTCAGGACACAGGGGCTGTGTTTATGCCAGTAAACTACACAGTGCCAGGAAATGCTTCCAAGAACTAATAACTGGTCATCATATTAAAATCTTATTACATCACTGAAACAGTCTTGGAAACAGTTTGACCCAAGTTAACTAATATTCTACTAAAGAATACTCAGTCACAGTCCAGGAGTTAGCAAAGGCAGGAGTCAGCTTGGACATCTCCAATGGACATATTGGATACGGCCATCCTGCTCAGAAAGGTACAACTCCTCAAGGGTAGGAGCACTGACCACCCTGGTGCCAGCTGGCCTCAGCCTAAAGAACAGTCCAAGGCACAGCTTGTCTACTACACAGGCACAGTCAAGGAATATAAACCAGCTAAGCAGCAATGAATGCAGTCTTATCTCACCCATGCCAAGGGGTCAAGGATTCTTGAGTAATTTTTCATGTTCAGGAAACTCCTCCTGGTAGTCTAACAGGACAATTACCAGTGCTTGCAGGAGCACTTTGCAGAAACCAGAAAGAAAACATATTATGGAATCTTTAGAATAACCAAGGTGGATTAAACAGGAGAAATTTACACTGCTTTGGCACACAGCACCACACATTTAGTTTCTGTGGGATCCACAATTCAGGTTTATCAAAGAAGCAGAAAGTGCACCAAGCACACATGGCTTCTGAAGCAGCCCAGCATGAAGTCCCAGCTCAGCAATCAGCACTGCAGAGCAAAGGGCTTTTCTTTCCTTCTCTTTTTATCTCCTCAGCTCCGGCACTTGGATTCAAGGAAAAAGACAAGGAAAGGAAGAACAAAACTACAATCCCCAGACAGAAAATAGATAACATAACCCAGCTCTCTGAAGCAGACATGGAGTGTGGTATCTTTTGGTTTGGGTCCTATCTCAATCCAAATAATTAGCAGTCCTGCCTCTACCACAATGTGGATCTGCACTATGGAGAATGCCTGCAAATTTGAAAGGACCCAGCTGTTTCACGGGGTAAGAACACAGGCAGGCAAAGGCAGAAGGAGCAAAAGAAAATTTGCACAGGCATGCACACAGGGAGAAGAGAAGATTATTACCTAGACAAAGGAGTCACAACAAAGGCACGCTGCTGTTCAGTGTTAGTGTCAACAAACAGCATTCCCAGGGACATACTGCTGCTGCTGAGCTCCTGAGGCAGACTTCATGTGCCCCCTACACTGCCTCAGTTCCTGCAAAGACCTGACTGCATAAACTGCCTTTCCAGATGCTGTGGTGGCAAATAAAACTAACAGCAGTCATGCAAATACTCTTTTCAGATACAGTGTATTTTTCAGAAAAAAATTCAGTTCAAGATGGGGTGAGGAATTAGCTGAGGAAGGAATAAATGACATTTTAAGTTAATGTTAATGAACAATCAGTTATTTTTACTTTTCACCCTTTAATTGCTCCTTGTATAAGAGCTATATAAAAGTAAAAATTTTTATCAAAGATTGCATTTTCAGTTTAGTACAAGATAAACAAATTAGGCTGTGAACTAATTGGGAGTTGAAACAGAACCCTGCTTTGAATTAAAACTTTCCAGATAAGAAAAAACAAAAAATGGCAATAAATTATTCTTTATCAGAACAGAGAACAGTGGATAGTAAAAAGCCAGAGGGCTGGATAGTTGCACTGCTGTTGTTAGAATATATTCTTAAATGATCTAGAAGATTAACTGGACATGGCAAAATTGGCTAATTATTTAAGATGGAAAGACTTTGATACATTTCAGCAGAATTTAAATAAACAAAAACAAGTAAACCATTGTCAGGTTAGAATTAAAACAATTGGTAACTTTGACAGTGGTACCAGTCACAATAAACCCCACAGGTTTTGCACAGGGTCTGTGTGGTTCCCTAAAAAAAGTTAAGAACTGACTCAGAAAGCACCGAGAGCATCCGCTCAGTGCCTAGCAACAGTTTGGAAAGCTGAGAAAATGTTTAGTCACATTCATACAACAGGATACGGAAGGAGGACACAGAATTTAAAATTTGCCTCTCCAGTAAAACACTGAATTTGGTTAATTTCCTTAAAGGAAACCTTTCAGAGGAAAGTAATAATGCTAAAAGCATACAAGCAGCATATGAAGGACTGGGATCTTCTGATGATTCTCTCACACAAGACTCTTTCTCCTTATCAATACAGTGTCTTCCAAGGACCACGTCCTCCTCTCCTGGGACCCTGCCTTTCCCAGAGCAGCGTGTGCACAAATCTTTGCATTCAGTAAGTATGACAAAGGATAAAGTTTTCTCTATAAAAGAACTAGATTCTTTCTGTTGTATGTTCAAGAAAAAAAAAATAAAATTCCCTGGAGGCATACAACTCTTCAAGTGAGCTTCCTCTGGCTGAGACCGTAGGGTCTCCCAGAACCCTTTCATTATGATGAACAGGGGAAGAAAGTGTGGCCACAAAGGCATAACATCACCCAAGGAGCTTCAAAGAACATGTCTCACACTCAACATCACAGTTCATGGGAGAGACTGCAAGCAAAATGACACAAGAGAAACTCCATGACAGGATAGGATTCCTACTGTCAAGCTGTCTCCTTATCCTATCTTTGTGACTGCAGGCACCACTTGCAAACTTCAAGCTGATGGATTACATCCTAAATGGGGTCAAAAGAAGCACAGAACAATTAGTGGTATTAGTGTGGCACTGCCCTCTGAGCCATTAATCTTAGAGCAGGGGCAACACTCAACAATATTGAAAACAACACACATTTCAAATCCCTCCTGTAAATAATCAAATTCTGAAATTCACTAATATGAGATATTAGTAAACCAGTTATGTAAAATTATAAAGAAGACTTGATATTTAGATCAATTGAAATAGCATTCATAGTTGTATTTGCCTGATTAGAGTCACGAGGACACTAATTCTCATCCTGAAAAACAGAAGCTGATTGCCAGCTGGGATTATGAAAGAATTCCATCTCTTTTCTTTGCCTCAAAGGCTACCAGAGTACATCTGCTGAGTACTGATTATCTTTCTAGAAAACATTATAAGAAAGCATAATTTAATTTATTATCACTGTAGCAGTGAAATTGGTTGAGCTGATGATCTTTCATTATGGTATGATGACTCCATTGGATAATCCAATACTGCAAACAATGGATAAAATAATTGTAGATGCTTACATTTGTTCTTCTTTTACCTCCTCTCAGTCTCACCTACAAGAGTTCAAAAGGTAAAAGCCATGTCTTCATTTTCACAAATTCTTTACTCTGTCAGTTACAGACTGTCTGGATATATTTTTTCTGGTAGAAAAAACTGCAAAAATCTATTCTAGGTCAACGACTTCCACTGTCAGTATCATTCAAAGTGTTCAGAAGGCTCAAAGGAGAAAAATAAATCACTAAGTATTGGTATTATGCAAACCCTCTGAAGAGGTATTGACTGCATTTATTGCAAAGAATTAAAAAGTGGCTTTAATGTCGTCCTATTCATGAGTGTCCTTTCTTTACAACTGATGTCACATAATAAACCTGCTATGAAAATCAGCATGCACTTTGACTAGATTAAGGACAAAAGTACTTCAGATATCTAATGCTGTGGGATATAAACGTGAAGTAATGCCAGTGAAAGGCACACAAATCTCTTTGTGTACAGGACACCAGGCAGAAGAAAGGCACAGATTTTGTATGCTACGATCACAAAGATATCTATGCTTATTAAAGCAGTTCTATAAAGCCCATCAAGCTGACACTATTGAACAGCAGATACGCAGGTAAGAGTGAACGGGATTCCTCCTGTGAAGGAAAGGTTTGTGAAGCTGTCGGGCCTTGGATCAGGTGAGGTGTGCCTGTGCACTGCCCACACGCTGGCACCTCAGCTGGGACACCCCTGCAACAAAGGCAGGAGGGGCTCACACAGCAGCAACCTCTTCCCTGCTCCAGCCTCCCGCAGTGACACGGATCATTAATGGCAGCTGCCATGGGAATGGTGCGCTCAAAGGGCAGCACCACTGATCCCTGCACTGCTCCCTGCACTGCTCCATGCACTGCTCCCTGCACTGCTCCCTGCACTGCTCCCTGCCTGCTCCCTGCACTGCTCCCTGCCTGCTCCCTGCACTGCTCCCTGCACTGCTCCCTGCACTGCTCCCTGCCTGCTCCCTGCCTGCTCCCTGTCTGCTCCCTGCACTGCTCCCTGCACTGCTCCCTGTACGGCTCCATGTACTGCTCCCTGCACCGCTCCATACACTTTTCCCTGCACCGCTCCCTGCACTGCTCCCTGCACCGCTCCCTGCACTGCTCCCTGCACTGCTCCCTGCCTGCTCCCTGCACTGCTCCCTCCACTGCTCCCTGCCTGCTCCCTGCACTGCTCCCTGCACTGCTCCCTGCACTGCTCCCTGCATTGCCAACAGGCAGGAGCTGGCAGCTGGGGGCAAGAAAGGCATTTGGCCCCAGCAGGCCCTCCCATGTTGTCCCTAATGTTCTGGAGCAGTTCAAGTGCAGAGGTTGTCACTGTCTGCCAAAGAGGGTGGAGATGAGGGATTCTCCATTCTAGCTCTAACATAGCAGGAAACAGGATTTGTCAGAAACCAATTGTTTTCTCCACAAAACAAGCACCAGGCAGGGCCCTTTTGTCACATATCACAAGAAAAACAGTCAGGAAATTTAAAATACCTTATTACCTTTCATATCTAAATTCATCAGTATTAACTCTCACTTTCCTTACAAGCAAATGTTCAAATCTGTATTGAAGGCAAAACATCAAGCATCCTGAAATATCTGTCTCCAAAAAACAGCTTTCTGGAACCAGTTTTCATTTCGTGCAACTAAAACCAATGTAGACCATAGGCAACAAAACCATCCAGGACTGAACCAGAAGCTAAGCAGGAGCCTGTGCCACACAAGGCTTGGCCACCTTGTCAAGTCTCACTCCCAGCCTACTATAAACCAGGGAAAAAATAATGCATTCATCAGCTGGCTTACATAAAGTAGAAAGTACTATTTCCGAGCATTTTTTCCCATGAAGTTTAAAACTTTTTAAAAAATTAAGGAAGTTGCACCGAATTGTACCCATTTCTTTCTATTAATTACAAATATACATTAGTAAGATGCTGCCAATAACATGGTGTGCACATTATGTATACATTATTAATATTTTAGTACTATTTTGTATTTTAACTCATACAGTATTTTAAATTTATTACTAACTGAGTATTATTTTATGCTTTTTTTTGTCTAGTTTTGACACTAACACACTGGGTCATTTTTTCCATGAAAACTCAGTATCTTAATCTTACAAGGAAAAATGTAGAAACTCAAATATCTCTCTTTGATAAATGAGACCTGTCAGAAACCAATGATCCCAGTGCACAGGATACACAGTACACCTGACAATGTGAGCTCAACAACAATGAAGAAATACTTTTTTCAGCTCCCTATTTTGTGACAAGGGTCTAGATTGCAACCAGTCTCACTGTAATTTATTTCCTGAGAGAAGACTGTGGGAGCTCTGTGTGAAAATAATTTTTTTGTTTTTTCCTTCCTCCATTTTTTTCCCATGGAAGCAAGTATTCTATTCTATAATTTACGCAGTAATAATTACACAAAATAAGCTAATTCTAAATGTATACAATACATATGTTTTATGCGAGCACTTTCTTTTTTCCTTTTTCCTTTTGAACTAGAACATCAAACACAGAATATACATAACATTTGCTCTGTGTACTGAAACACAAGAACACATTATTCTCTGTTGTAAGGATTTTATTTTTGAAGGTCCCAATTGTAGAAAACCTAATAAAGTATATACTCATTTTCATAGTTTAGTCAGTAGGAACACTCACAGCATGTGTGAGTCTTTGCAGAAATAGTAATCATGTAACTTCGAATATAGATGTTACACAAAAATATACTCACCTATAATTACACTACAGTTCTAATTTTTTTTTTTTCCTAAATAACCTCTGTCAAATAAAAGATTGATCATCCACCCCCAAGATTCTTTGCAGAATCCACATTCCAGCACTATTCCTCAATGTCAGGCAGGATCAGCTATGGAATTATAGTGGAAGTGTGCACACCAACATATAGCACCACCATCTGAGGGAGTCTGCATATATTACCACCCATAGTTTAGTCATGGTTCAAAAGAAGTCAGCTCTGTCTGAGCTCATTAATTAAAGAATTCAGTTGTACTCCATACAGAAGATTTTGAAAGAGAACCAAAAGGTGACTACATAAAGGCTGCTGCTTTTACAATATGCCAAAGATATTTTTGGATTTATTTTGTAGAGTTGAATCTTTAGAAATTAACAAGTTATTGAAAACCTATGTGACTGCACAGGGTTTTAAGGGGCAAACCAGTTCATTTCTAGGGAAACAATGTTCTTATTAATGACATTTTATAGCTTTCCACTCACATTCACATAAGTTCAGAAGTGTACTTGCAGTATATGTGACGTTTTCTAGTCTGTTCATTATCTTACAGATTTTTGCAGGGACATCTTTCAACGAACCACAGTATAGGTGCAGAGAGGAACCCACAGATGGTGCTGGGAGCTCAGTTAATTAATATTTGTTACTTTCCTCAATTTGGTAGCTGTTATCAGTACTGCATCCAATACTCTCCTCTCCTCTGTGCTGAGGTGGCACCTGAGGGACCCGAGTGTCCATCTCCTCCTGCTCCAGCCCCGGAGCACGAACATGGTCAGTGACCCCACGGGTGGAGCAAGGAAGTGACCACTGGCAGCAGTTTCCATCTGACCAACACCCATGACCCCCATCATTCCAACTAACACAAACAGCTTGAACATCTAGACTAGTGATCAAGAGCATAGTCATCATCTGTCTGCAATTTCAGCTTGTCTTGGTGGTAATATTTTAAAAATCTAAGCCAAAACACATCTGTAATACTGGACCTGAACCCTCTCTTGGGATCAAAGGAGAGAACACACAGAGGCCAAAACCCCCTGATTCTACCTGAGCAAACTGAAAGGCCTGTGAAAGAAGCTAAGTAATCTTAAGTATTGAATTAAAATTTCTTTTTTCCTTCTAAAATACTCACCTGACTTTCTCTTTGGTGTTTCGAAGAACAGTTGCAGCAAAATTTTGTGTAACACCAACCAGACTGATGCCATCAACTTCCACAATTTGGTCATTCACTTGGATCCTTTCAGGGGAAAAACACAAATGCATAAATAATTGTATGAATTCTTATGAATTTTCAGCAAAACTTAGCATAGAGAGATCTTTATAGTTTAATTTTAATCAAAAGCTCAGTCTTTAAATCATTGAAGCAAATATGAAAAATCCATCATTCCTTGCACACAGACATCTCATAAATCCAGCTTCAAAGTTACCATTACATTTAAAATCATCAATTAATTATCCAGTCTCTTTCCTTGTCTAGAAATATAGCAACATAAACTCTTGAATTTGTCATATGAATTAAATTAAATGAGATACTTGAACAGCTCTTATATCATTCTTTCCTAAGCCAATCTTGAAAAACAGCCTAAGACATAGCTCTGGCATTTCACGCTAATGGAAAAAAAACGTAGTATTTAACTGAAACAACCTGCTCATCTGTGGAGGAAAGAACCCAATTGTGACATACTCTCTTAAGATATTTCATCTAACTTGTTCCAAAAAGATGAATTCCCAGTGTAAGTGTGATCTTGCTGCACACCATCATAAAAACCTTGGACTGTTTTAATAAGCACTCTCTTTTTGAAACCAAACACCAATTTACAGCTGATACTTTACTTTTTCTGTTTAATGTAGAAAAAGTAAAGACAGAATAAAAGTCATGCTGCTTTTATTTAAAGCAAGCACTGCTACAAAATCCCTAAAGCAGGCACTGGACTCATCTGGATTACAAATCCCTGGAAGATGACTGCTATACTATTCTTTAGAAATGCATGATCTCTAATAGTTTCAAAATAAAAACCAGACAAACACATCCAGAACTAGTCAAAGGGAGCAATTTTCAAGCACTTAGATGGATTCTGTTGATCCAAACAACACAGTTTACAAAGCAACCAAGAAACAGCTATTTAAAAACCCTATTTAAATTATACGAAAATACCTAAATTAATGTATTTAACATCTTCAGTTTATGAGTGACAAGAGTTCTTTTCAAAAAACAACAGAGGCTTCAACAGAATGCTGAAGCATTTGGAATTGGAGCACTAATTTCCCTGTCAAGTCTGAGGAACTGCTTTGCAGTTTTACATGTGTTCAAGCAGCATCTTCTGTTCTTTGGATTCCAGTGATGACTAAGAAATACAGTATTTATTCTTTGGCAGCCTCACACTACAGAATGTCACTGTGTTCTAGGCAGGATCTCCCTTGAAAAAGGCAGCCTATAAACTCCTATTTTGAAAACCATATTAGGCATTTTAATCTCAGAATTGTATTTCAATTTTCACTGAAATATTTGAGAAATACAGCAATCACATTAATATTTATCTTATTTTGACCTTTTTTTTTTATTCTTTTAATTTTAGCAAACACAGGATGAAGTCAGATGACCACAGGAGCTCCTGGAGAAGAACTTTTAAGAAGTAGGTGCCTACTAAATGGGAACTGTCACCCTCTTGGTTGAAAATGCTGGAATAAAAGATTCCTTTGAGATGACAGCAACAACACAGCACATCATCTGACAGTGAACTAGCAGTGTTCATACAAATACAAAGGTACAGTATTTCAGGTGATGAAACACCACATTAGAGAACTGTTGCCAGCAACTTCTTAAGTGGCTCTAACTTGATTCTGTCTAATTCTGTTTTTCCTTTGGGCATATTTTGTATCTCCTCCTTTCTTGTTTGTATAGCTCTTATTTTTATGGCCACTGTTCTCCAAAGCTCCTCTCTTTCTATATACACATATATTTTAATTATGTATGAACACACATACATATCAACATACAAAGGGCAGCCTTCTCCTTAGAGCCCACTCCAACACGACCTCCAGGCCTCCTCTGTCTCTCAAATCTAATTTCAAACATGAATAAAAAATTAGGCTCAGGTTGCCAAAGCCCGAATTATAGACATTTTATTGCTTTTATCATTAATAAAATTGGCAATTCTTCTGAAAATTATTTTCTAATGTTCATGACCTTAAACTTTGCCTGTAGATTACCATAAAGTAGCAACTACAGAAGTGAACTAAAGTTGAACAAATTATTTGCACAATTGCTCTGTATGATGAAATTAAAAATTTAATTTGTGCAGAGACAACTTCTAAAGTTCAAGTTAAAAAACATGTTATGTTTCAAAACTGTTATTCCCAATGCTATCAAAACACTCTAAAAAGTGAATGACTCATCACCACAATAATTTGAAGGAAGCAGCTATTAATTGATTGATCTAGGAAAAGATTTTATTTTTCATATTCAGTCTAATGACTGATTACATAATTTTCACACTATTAATAACCTAATAATTATCAACATGCTTGCCTTTGGATTCATCTTGAAGCACCCTCCTTGGTTTAATATTGGCACACAAAAGCTTTAAATATGACAACTAAATGCTACCTGTTTGTCTACAGCAAGATGAATCAAGCCAGTGGTGTTAAATCACTGAGAAACCCCTTTGCATAGATTTTGTATTTCCATGAGAGACAAGTACTTAATATCATATTTTGATATGTCTTTCAATAAAAAATAGAACAACTATCCTACAGGTACTGCAATGTTTTAAACTGTAGCTTCAGAAGAACCTGGTTGAAGATTGTTATGCAATTATTCAGAATGTCTGATGCAACTGTTGAAATAGTTTTATTTTCTGGTAGGAGACTTTGTTTTGTTATCAGTGTTAATAATTAATTAGGCTTTTCATAAAGAAGTTAACAGGACCCTTTACAATTGATGCACTTTGTTATGCAGAACTGCCTGGTCCTGACTGAGAGGATTATATATCCCTTTCCCAAGTGAATGATCAGTCAGGCTCTCAAAGAGAGAATCACAGTCCTATTTCTCAGCTGACTGAACACTCTGCCAGCTGAAAACCAACACAAATATTAGAATGGTCAAAGAACGATATTATTTTTTCTCAGCTGACAAGTTCCTTTCAGATGCCATCTAGGGAAATGAAAGAAGAGACTTGTGATGGAACATTAACTTCTGTAGCCCACTCAAACATGTGAATAATGAGATGAAAAGAAATTACAGATCATGACAGAGCAGCAGTGAGTGACTGATTTTCAACCAGAGAATTTCACAAAGAATACCAGTCGTGAGCTTAATGCCTTCTAGCTGAGGTCAAGCATACCCTTCAGAAAAACATTTACTGAAATTTAAAGTAATGGATAAAGTCATGACTTGAGGTGTCATCTTCTTAATTTCCCTTCCTAATTTTTCAGCCTATGATAAATCAGTACTTGGCCTTCAACTTGATCTTATTGCCAAGTTCTGTAAAAGTACCTCCAAGCTCAATCTAGAAGACAATATACTTCAGTAGTTTCAGAGCAATGTTACTAAACATTGCAAATCCCTGCCTTCTAGAGTCTCTTGTTTAAATTTTTGTGGGGTTTCCACAGCAGAACAACTTTTTGCCTGGCTGAAAAATCAGAGCAACAAGGAACATGTTTCTGGAATATATTTTTTAGAAGACAGCATCAACATCTTAAGAGTTTATTCCCACACTTATTTATAAACAATATTATCATATTGTTTATAACTAATATAACAACACATTAATGGTTAAAATCAGAAAAGGAGAATACAGATAAGTTGATTTAATTGCTTACGTATCAGAGAAGTAATATTTTATTGATGTGAATATTTACAAAGTTAAGCACTGGGACAAAATGAAAAATTGTTTCGGTTGGAAGATACTTAA
Source organism: Thryothorus ludovicianus (assembly GCA_013397245.1). NCBI lineage: Eukaryota > Metazoa > Chordata > Aves > Passeriformes > Certhiidae > Thryothorus > Thryothorus ludovicianus. Next base: position 486,071 of record VZTB01006094.1, on the reverse strand, counting down.
GAATCCTTTCCATTTTTAAATGATTACATAGTAAAGTTATTTCTATTTCCTAATGAGAAGAGGTTGGCTTGATTTGGGAAGGTATTGTGTAATACACAGATTGGCAGGTGTTGTATAATACACAGATAACTCTGTGTTATGATATGATAGGACATATTTTATGTTGAAAAGGAATTCTTTAGCCTGCACATACCAAATCAGCAATTCTAGAAGCAAGCAGATTTTATATAAGCATCAGACAAGACTACACACACCAATTCACTTCTTTAGTGGGTAAGATTTTATGCTCTTAAGAGCTTCCTATTTCCAATTAATTAATGTATTTTCAGTGCTGTATGTGTGAAAAATGAACTCCAGAACAGAAGAATATCCAAAATAAGAAACATAAAGTAGCAGTCTGTGTTAGTGAAGTTGAAAGGAATGCATTTAGTAAAAGTTTAAACATTCAGATATACAAATTATTTGCTTAATCACAGAATAATCAAGGCTGGAAAAGTGACTCCACCACCTTTCTGGGCAACTTATTCCAATGTCATTTTCAGTGAAAAAAAACCTCTACTATTTCATCTGAGCCTCACCTGACACAAGACCATTTCCTCTCACCCTTTCATTTGAGACATGTCAGAAGAGACCCACCTCTACTCATTTACAACCTCCTTTCAGGTTGTAGAGAGTGATAAGGTCTCCCCAGCCTCCTTTTCTCCAGGTTAAACACCCCCAGCTCCTCAGCTGCTCCTCACAGGACTTGTGCTCCAGACCCTTCACCAGCTTTGTTCCCCTTCTCTGCTCACTCTCCAGCACTTCAGTGTCTTGTGAAAGGCCCAGAGCTGGACACAGCACTCAAGGTGTGGCCTCACCAGTGCCCAGTACAGGGGGACAGCCACTGCCCTGGCCCTGCTGGCCACACTATGGCTGATCCAGGTCAGGATGCCTTTGGCTTTCTTGGCCACCTGGGCACACTGGGACACCCAGTGCCTGTCAACCAGCACCCCAAGTCCTTTTCTGCTGAGCAGCTCTCAAGCTGCTCTCCCCCAGCCTGCAGCACTGCCTGGGGTTGCAGTGACCCAAGTGCAGGATCTGGCCCTTTGCCTTATTGAGCCTCATACAGCTGTCCTCAGCCCATCAATCCAGCCTGTCAAGATCTCTTTGTGAGGACATCAAATGTAGAGAGATCAAAAATCAAATGTTGAACAGAATTCTTGTTTTAAGCATTTCCTATCTAAAGCTGGCTTGAAGCTGATAGAGGAGGTAGGAGCCCAACACCTTTAAAATCTAAACTACCTTCAGAAATGATGCAGAAATTGGAATCAGCAGCCTTACTCATGCTAAAGCATCTGGGTTCTCTGTAGTCACAAACACTTATCTTTGGCAAATTTGTTCTTCTTTAAAAGTTAAAACTCATGGTACCAATTTATTGTCTTCTCATAACCACATCAGGTATTTGGACCTTACCAATGAAGTTTATGAACTTAACAGCTTGGATTACCATGACACAGATTAAGCAAACAAATATTCCCTATTAAAATCATAGTTTATAGTAACCATTGCTGATAAAATTTCCAAACACAAAGTCTAATTTACCTGCCATCTCTTTCTGCTGTCCCACCCTCTGTTACTGTTTTGACAAATATTCCCAGTTTTTCAAGGCCTGCATCAGCTCCAACTCCCATTCCAATAATGCTTATTCCAAGTCCATCTTCATCTGTGAAAAAGGCAAGAGAAAGTAGAAACTTCTTACAATTATCTGTACAGTTATTTGGTTGGTAAACATTCAGGCTTTGGTTCCTCTTGGCTTTCTGTGTCAATAACCTATTATTATTTTGCTTCCTTTTAAAAAATCTATTTGACTGCCATTTTAGTTTAATTCACACAAAAAGTATAATCTGCAGCCTTATGAGGAGCTTAGAGCAACAGGCAAGATTTTTATTCCTCCAGTGAAGAATGAACATATCACATTAAACACTGTATAAAATCTTATTAATAGAAATTAAAACAATTCTCTCACGAAGGTAAAAACTGCCTGTCCCTGAGCTGCTTCTTTAATTTCTCAATAAAAAACTCCTGAAATCCAAAAAGGCAGGGTGACTACAACAAATTCACGGAAATTCAAGAGAAGCTCTGTAGGCCTGTGCAGACTTCCTCAAACTCATAGGTCAGTGTCACAGGAAGTGGAAATGCACACAGACACGATACCTTTTTCTAGCTCAACTGGGAAGAGCTCCAGCTTTTCCACACGCTTCTCAAGTTCATATTCAGCTGATGCAGCCACTGGGTCCACTTCATCATTTCTCCTGTCATAGTCCTCATTAGAGTATGTATTGAAAACCTGTGGAAATAGATAAAAAATCATTCAGCTACCCACTCCAAAAAGATATCCAAATAATTAAATTAGCTACTACTTTTGTCCTGTGCTATTGCAAAGTTTGTAAAGGCTTTTAAAAGAAGAATTTCTCCTGTTCATTCAAACTTCAGGTTTTTAAATTTGTGCTTTTTTATTCAAGGAAGCACAAGTACAGTTCCAAAAGTCAACTGATTGTAAGTCTCTATTGGTTTTGATTATAAATTCAAAAGGTGATCTTTAATGTCTATGTTGGTCTATGCATATGAATAATTAAACTCATTAAAAATACACTATTAATAAACATTAACAGAGTCAAATACAAAGAAAGTATAACCTGCCTAGTGTTTCTGTATTAGTTGTCAGACCTTATGAAGTTCCAGTTCACATTCATCCAAACAAAGCTTGACCTGAAGATTTCTAATCTACATTTACATCACCTATGTGATTATCATTATGATACAGATTATGTTCCATATTATGTATTAACTTCCTTAGAACAGCAGTATACACATCCATGTGTATTTTTTTAAACTAATCAGATTTACAGGTTTATTTTGTCTCTAAAGCAGTAATTTAACAGTGACTGCATTAACCTGATTACATTATTTATGCTACTTACTATCATACTTTCAAGATGGCCTTTAATCAGTGATTATTCAGACCTTCAGAAACGTTAGTCAGGAAAAGTATATTTTTGTATTTTAGAGATCAGAGTTTACCAGTCTAATTCATTTAACTGTTTGCACTTGGAAGTAAGGAAAGAATATGTATTAATAATAAATATTAATTAGGGATAATTTTAATGAACTTCACTCCCATGGATATATCATATTCATCACTTCATATAAAGGAAAAAAACTTTCCACATTTCTTCTTCCTCTTTTACAGACAACTTACAGAAGACATCATTGCGTAGCCACGTTTTCCTTTGTCACTGTTCCTCTTACAATATAAAACACAGCACCCTGCTACATAGCTACACGAACATTCCAGAGTTCCCCAGAATCCTGCTCTTTTACAGCCCTGCTTGGAGGCTCTGCCATCATGTCCCTGGATGGAGCACACATGCCAGCTGGCTGCCCAGGGTAGTGACAGGAGCTGGGTCACTGCCACCTGAGGCTTCCCCTGCCTGAAAAGTTGTTAGTACACATTCATTTCTTTTAAACAGTAAATACACTGAAGTTGAAATACAAAAATACTTTCAAATACTATTGTAAGTCTATTAACTATGTTATGGCTACCACAAAGCTACCAAAAAGCCCACTCAGTTTTATACAACGTAGTGATTGAAACTGAAAAGACAGTAGTCACTCAAGGGGAATTTTAAGTCTTGTATTTCACATCAAGTTGAAACAATTAATTTCCTCTTCCAAGAAGACTGTGATGATAAACATTTTACAAGAATTCACAAACTTATCTCACATTGATTTCTAGTCATTATGATGCAAGAAAAGGACTGCTTTAACTAAATTATGCTCCCAGAAAGCCTTCACAAATACATGCAAAGCCTAAGTGAAATAAAACACATACTTAATGCTGTCCAGGGCTGCTGAACTTTTTACGCTGCTGTAGTGTCTGTAAGACTGAGGTAAAGACACTGATGCAGAAAGAAGGAATGAGGAGAGATACAATTCAAGGCCACCATTTCTAGCCTGACTAAAGAATAGACAAAACCAGCTGGAAGAGTCCACTCAACAGCAATGAACAAGTGATACAACCTCCCTGGCAGCTTCCCTTCTCTGTGATTTGGTGTCAAAGGCAGCAGTTTTTATCCACTTAAGGGTTCCATGTTCAAGCCCATCCTCATTCATGCTGACATCAAACAAAATAAGGATCAATCAACAGAGTAAGACCCAACTAAAACATTACTGAGCTAAGGTTTGACCATAAACCTTTAGATTTGAAATGAAGCAGACATACAAGCAAGTACAGGTTAAATAAAAGCAAGCAGGTGTGATTTTAGCTTGAATCATCTCATTTATTAACATGATGAGAGAGACCCATGCTTCAAACATGAACAGAGATGAATTGCATCAAGGTAAAGGGAGATACTGCTTGCTGAAGGCAAAGAACAGCTGAGAGAGAGGTATAGGGGAAAATTATGTCACAAAATTAGTATATTAATTTCTGGATTTCTTTTCATCATGTTAACTGGCACCACTTTTTTCCTTGTGTTCAATGACTGGTATGAGAATATCGTGGGAGCAGTTTAAGATTTGTTGAAAAATGACTGGATACGCTTCAGAATAATTTTCTTTGAAAGCATCAAATCATATACTGAATTCAGGTTAGGTATGATCTTTCTTGAATCAGATTAGACAGAAGAGACAGCTTCTTGGATTGTTGCTCACTGTTTTGGAGTATTTTGATAATCCCACTAAAAGGAAGCTAAATATACTGTTGGTGATGAGAAGTTATCATTGTGTCTCCAAATATATCACACCACTCTTACCTAGTACCTCACCTAAGCCTTCTCTCTGAGGTTGTAGATCACTGATTGCACAAAGCTCTATGTTTCCTAGCTGGCATTAACTCACTCTTCTTTGTTCACAGGTCATATAATTTTGCCCACTGCCTTCAACAAGGCAATTGTCTCCCCCTTACTAGGGGAAGAAGAAGAAGGATATTCTTGTAAGTCATTTATCTCATTTTCTGCAATCACATTTCATGGCTGACTGATTCTATTAAATGAATCTCTGGGTGTTAAACTGAAGAAAAGAAAATTTGTGCTGTGAAACAGTCTATCCACCAGAGTAATGAACTGCTTGCTCAGTACAGTCATGAGAACTGTCACTCATGATTTTACTGCACTAAAAATAAGATAAACATTTATAACTTCTTCCTCAAAGTATGGTTAACTTGATTTAAGTAGAACTATTTCACCACGTCTGTTGCTGTTGTGCTTTCCAGAGTGTGTGTGGGATTTCAGATTCCTGGGAACTCTCCCATTCCCTGTCATTTGACAAGATTTGGTTTTAATGCCACTCTGGCCAAGTACCCAAGAAAGTCAAGTCACAATCACAGAATATTCTGAGTTGGAAGGGACCCACAAGGATTATAGAGTCCAACTCCAGGCCCTGTACAGGACCATCTCCAAGAGTCACATCATAAGCCATTACTTATAAAGAAAGCTCTTTTTTCATGAAAACCCAATACAGTATCTTAATGTCTGATTTTACCACTACAAGTATTTAGAGGGGAAAAAAAAAAAAGTTTCCACAGAATTCACTTGTGACATTTTCATGGATTTACAACAGCACTTATGGAAAACAAAAAGCCAACTGTTGAAATAAACCCTGAAGAACTGCTGGTGACAGAACATACTTCTGTGTTCTCTAAAGTGACAGAAAAAGGGGTCACCAGTGATTCATGCAGCACCAATATAGTAACAAACTGCAATATCAAAGAAGCAGGTATAATGGTTAGGCACCCTGGGTGGCATCCCCAGGGAAATCATACATATGCAGACAGATCATTTGCTTCTCTTTGGCAGAGCACAAGCCAGAGAAGACATATCACTAACTATAAAAATATGTTGCTGACTAATTCAGAAAAAAACTCTACATTTTTGTTTTAGTACTTCATCTTTAGGAGTAAGATCAGAAAGATGAAAACTGATTATTCTTGAAAAAAGGCAAAGTTGACTAAGTTTGGGGTGTTTTCCCATAGCTCTTAACTACCAATAATTTATAGAATTTAGCTAACAGTAACCAGTAGGTAGTGCCAAGGGGTTTTTTATTTTTTTAAGCAAGTCAGAATGGAGATAACTCTAAAGAATCACATGGGCTATCCTCCCCATGGGCTACCCAGCGTGGTGCTACATAAATCACAGCATTAGTGCTGCATACTATAAACTCTGCAACATTAAAATTGTCATATCAGATGAAGGCTGAGAGAACTGGGGCTGTTCAGCCTGGAAAAGAAAAGGCTTAGGGGTGGTATAACTGCAGCCTCCAACACCTGAAGGGAGCCTACAAAAAAGATGGATAGAGACTATTTACAACAGCATGTAGTGACAAGGACAAAGGGGAAGAGATTCAGCTGATTTAGATTATCTATAATGAAGCACTGAGGATAACCTCTCTGGCTGTGCTGAAGAAGCTAAATGAGGAAAAGAAATCACAATTTGACCATTAACTTCTGCTTTAAAATCTTTCCTACAGCATAGCTTCAGGGAGGAGAGGAAGCTCTCTGAGAGCAATGTCTGAAACTGGTGATTATTTTTTTTAAAAGTTTTTCTCTGCGAAGTGGTTGCTTTGTCACAGTCAAAGGCAGTGAGTCAGTGAGGAGGCTTCCTCCAGCTTTCCTGGCTTCATGCTCCCCTAAAGCCTGTGTGGGCATCAGCCGTCACTAACGCTTCAGCAATGAGACAAATCTTCCCAAGAAGTAATTGCAGGAATGAGACACAGATGGGAATTAGACATTAGCAATATTGAAAGAAACTGCATGTCTAACATCAAATCCCTGCCTGGGGTTTCCCTCAGAAAGATCTGTAGGAGAAAGATCTGTTTTAAGTGTCCTGAAATTCTTGCAAAGAAACCTGCATAGCAGATATATGTTTCTAAGATCCTAAAAGTACCTGGGCCCCGGATTTTCCATTCCAGAGAGACCTCTTCACACATGTGACAAGCCAGGAGCAGCTGCCATGACACACAGACCAACTGTTCAATTTGTTGAGGCAAACTGGAAAACATTATCTCTATGTACTCTTGTTTTAGACAAATGGAAGAAGTTATCTAAATTTTCTACCAGTTGGAACACCACAAAGACCACTTATAGTAGACAGCTACAGTGTCACTGTCCTGCAGCAGTGCCAGCACATTTCAGTTTGGATCCATACACCTCTGTGCACTACAGCATGTCCTCCCAAACCCAAACCATGCCACAGGGGCACTTCCTGGTGGAACACAAGCATTAAACCACATGGGCTAACCACACATACTCATTAGTCCTGTGATGTGAGGGGGCATTTGCTTCACAGTGTAAGTAGTTAAAGAACCAGCCAGATTCCTCTGTTAGGCTTCTTCCACTGAAACTAGTATCTTAAATTTTATACACTGCAGTTTGGGGCCAAAACATGGAACCAAAATTGCCTAGCTGGTACTGCACATGGATCATCTCCCCTGTTCCTGCTACCCGGCTCACTTTTGGTGCGAAGTTTTTAAAACATTTGTTTTCATTAAGCAGTTACCTAGAATCAGTGAAAATTATTGTTTGTATCCACCTATTATTTATTCAGTGCATACTTATTTTATTGCTGATGTATTAGTTTTATTACAATTTACATTGCAACTTATCTGCACAGCAGAAAAACACAAAATCACTGTGGCTGAAAATGACATGCGTACCCCATGCAAAAACTTCATACTGTTACTCCTAATTAAAACAAGTCAGAGTAATTAGCAAGTAAAAGTAAGCCCTATTACAGAATAGTAAAACCTCAGCTCACATGGAACTTGTACCTCTATTAAGGCTGCTGTGTGTTTGTTTTAGTAACTGAGTAAAAATCAAGGTGCAGTGAAACATGGAGTTGATGAAGATATACAGACTTATCTGAATATTCCTACTTTTTTTTTTCTTTTTAATACAGTGATGAGTTACAATTCCATGGGGACTTTCCTTTCTCACTTTTTTTTGGTCATAACCATAAATACAAATGGGAAATTGCAATACTGTCCCGTTTTATATTAATGGTACAGAGTAAACAATTTTCACTCAATTCTCTTCTATGAGTTTTGCTGGGTCTAAATCTTCTCTGATAGTGGGTTGGTTTTTCTAATGCAGCAGCTTGGATGCCCCAGTGTAATGAGAGATATAAATGACTAGTGAGGTGGCTCCCCTGAGTCTTACTGGTCATGTAAGAACCCCAAGGAGACTTTTTAAGTGTTGTGTACTTCACAGGTGCAATTCGTATGTAATTCATCCCTTTGCCTGATCTTGCCTTTTTTTTAACTCCACTTTGCACTACTGTAACTTACCAACAAAAATGTACTTTGCAATTGCTGCTTCTATTTTTAGTCAGTTATCAACTATTTAGATATAGAGAATAAAAAAATCATGAAGAAAAAGAAGTTTTGTGGTTTTCAGTACAGTAGTTTGACAATTGCAGGGAAAAGAGCCCAGAGACAATCCTGCATTCTCATTAAGCTCCTCATTCCTCCAAAGGTCCCTCCTGCCAGACTTTCACAGATCCTAGAGAGATTAGAGCTGTAGGTACAGCAATTTAACACCTTAGTATTCACAGCAGTGTGGTACTGACCTACAAACCTGAATGTCTTTAGCTGACTTTTCCTGCTTCATGGAAAAGTAAAAAAACATTTGCCTACACCTTGAGAGCATCTCCATTCAGCAGAAAAAAGAACAGCTGCAACAAGGGCACTCTAATAGCCATGCTATTAAAAAAAAAAAATACAAACAAGAGTATTCAAGAAGAACATGAATTCCCAATATGACAGCAGATACATTTTATCATTCTTTTGGCAGTTCTCTCTATCGCCAAGGTAACAAACTAGCATGCTCAAGAATTCATTGTATCTTTGAACACTGAAATAAGTATGCAAAGCAGAATGTTTGAAGTGAGCAGAGTTTGACAAATTAATTAAAATACAGTACAGGCTCAAATCTGGACTCTGGTGTCCAAACAACTTTAAACAGATAGGAGAGCATGAAGCAGAGTTCCAGTTTCTGTCCCTAGACATTTATTCCTGAATCTGCTGCAGTATTTCTTCCAGATCCTTGTACTGCTGCCAGGTCTACATCCTAAATGATGGTGCTATTTTTCTTCTGCCTTTAAGTGTGACAAATGAGGTAGCCAAGAGCAAATGCTACTTTTGGTACCAATTAGTACAGAGTGCCATAAAGTAGCAAAGTCCCCATGCATCAACAAATCAGTGTTACTTCTCCCAGCAATCTCACTCTCCCTCAGCCTATTCAAGTCAAGAAGTCTAAATCCAGAGCAAAAATGACACAAATGTTCTCAGGGGCAAACACTTAAAACAAAATATTGACTATGCATAAAACATTATATTTTAAATAAATCTCAGTGGGGATTAACTGTGTATCCTGCATATTCACTAAAAAATTACTCCACAAAAAAAATTTCATAATCAATTCCTTTTAGTCCCTTACAGATGCTATAAACGTGAAGGAAATAATTAAAAGGAAAACAAGGACACAAAAAAAAATAATCACAGGCCTTAATTCAGAACATTTTCTGTGTAAACTATAAAGAGATAATTCATCCAACCTGAGTTTTATTGTGAAATTATAATATTTTATGAATTGAACATAAATTAATACAATTCTGTTATATACATTTATATATAAAAAAATCTTTTAAATGTACTATAACTAGTATACATTGTTATCTATCTCTTTACTTAAAGCAAAGAAGAAAGCAGAGGTGGAAGAAGAGAGCTAGGTGGAAATAGTCTGCCTTGGCACTGGATTTTCTCAATATTACATCATCAACACAAATCCTACTGGGCTTTTTAAGGGTGCAAAACTGCAACCTCCCCGAAGGTTTTTTATGACTCTCTCACATACCTTGTCTAATTCCTAGGAGCTATGGCATTTGGTACTAATTGCTCACCTTACCAACACTCCAGCAGACACAGCAAAGGCTGCGTGGGAGAGGGAGGAGGATCTCTCGTGCCAGAAACCAGAAGACTTTATAGCCTCACCTCAGACCAAGGGATAAAAAGCAAATGTACTTCCACACCAGACCATAGCCACAGCCCTTATGAATCTCTAAAGCTGTCCCACCATCGCTTTTCACAATAACTAAGTTCTTATAAAAGTCTCAAGGGAGCCTTGGATTTTTTTTAAAAATGAGCAAGTTCTTAATGAATAACAGAGATGAGATTACTAAACATAGTGCTTACAGTCTTAAGATGAGTGGGGGAAATTCTATTATATTCTACTAAGAAAAAACTCAGGAGATGTAATTAACTCTTCTTTAAACATATACTATTAATTATACAAGTACACGGCTTATGAGTTAAAGAATAGCTAAGTATGACATCCAGTATTATACAGCCCTTCAAGTCTTCTGTACAGGGTAAACATATTTCCACAATTTTAGATGGCACATGTTACAAAGGGTATCTATTTAGTTTCTAGTACAAGCAGATACTCCACAGTAACAACAACGCTTATGATTCTCTGGAATCTAAAGCCTTAAGTAGCCAATTGCTACGTTCACATTAACATCAGTGATGTAAAGAGAACCAATAGTGGGGTGTTGCATTAATTTGGTAGGAGTGTTGCAGCTGTACAGCTTGTTAATGCCATTGCTTGTGTATAAAAATGGACAAACAGGAGGAGTGTAAGAGGATTAACAGAAAAGCTTCTGTAATACAGCAAAAGGTTTGCTGTTTTTTGTAAACATCTTTCAAATGGGAAGTGCCATGCCATGTTCTCAATACCAGACCACTACTCAATTACTTTATATTGTAGATTACCAATTCCTTAATTGCACCTGCAGGCAGAATTCATTTTGGCTGACTGCATTTTTGCTAATGATAGTTTCACATTCACACTGCTTAGTAGAATGAATTGCATCCTAGTAAGATGTAAAACTGCCTAGAGTAAGCAAAAGAATGTTTATCCATTAAGCACTCATACCAAATGTATTACATTACAGTTAATCACACCAATGCTTCAAAAATGAGACAGTCTGTATTTCTAGAGGAATTTAGCCTTCCTAATGCCTCCTAATATGGTAGGTGGGGTTAATAGACTCTTAACACAAGCCAAGAACAGGCGTTCCCAGGTCTGACAGCATAACTGGTTCAAACACACCAGCTCTAAGTGCAATTTAAAATATGGTATTAATGCAGCAAGAAACAGAAGGTTACAAATGTGCACACGAAGTCTATCCAAAAAAACAGACAAAGAGAATGATGGATCATGGGGATAAGCTGGTATTAATGAATAATGCTAGCCTGGGATGAGACTGCAGTAATAATGCAACAAAGTGGGGATACAAGATGAACACTTTTAAAGTGACTCAATTCAATACTATTTTTGGACATTTTTCAAAGTCAACATTTGCTATGACATCAGGCACAAAGATACCACCCCCTTGAAAACAACAGCAAAATTAACTTCATCAACCCTAAAGAAGTCTCTACTATAGCTGGTTTTCACTCTACCCTGTGTAGTGTGGAAAAATTAAATGAGCAGAGAAAGTACAATGAGTTTTGCTCATCTGAAGATTTTACACAATTCTACCCTTTGTGTCCAAATTTACTGTATAAATTTAAATTTATGACAGCATTTTTCATACACAAATCTGTGAGAGATTTAAAATTTTGGAGAGTCAAATGCAAAGTGTAGCACCGACTGCTGTGGGAAATTGGGAGGAGGCACGTATACATGCACATTTTGGGACTGTTTGTTTTTTTCCCCAAGAGTTTTGGTCTATGTTTTCCCCACAGAAACATCTTGCTTTACTGTTCTGGGATTGACCAAACATCTATCTGTGCGTGACCTCTGCATTTGGGCAGTGGCAGGTAGGGCACCACGTCCTCAGACCTCTGTTATTGGATACAAAGCCAGACACGGCATTAAATGTGAGCTCAATGCTGTTCCTGCCACATGCCAGCAGCGGAGGTGGCTGTGGAAGCTGGCAAACTCCTTCAGAACTGACTTGAGCCCTCTGAGCTTTCTGTTTTCCAGATGCAAATTCTTGACATGCTTCAGAGAGAAAAGTGAAGCTCGAGACAAACATTTCACCTTTGTGAGGGAAACTGAAATCTGAGGCATAGATTTCTATCCAGATTTGCTCAAGTAGAGGAGGGAAAGTGCTGTTTATCCTGTGCAGTGACAGAGAACTATGAAAGCTACAGAAGAACCTCTCTGTATGTTGTGTCAATGCAGGGAAGAGAGCAAGGGCACCCCTGAGTTAGTTACTCCAGCAGCTGAAGTGTGCAGCACACAGCTGGTATCGCTGTCGCCCACAGTAACTGCATTTTGGCTACAAACAGCTGCACATTTCTTTTAGAAGTAAAACAGACACCATTTAGCAGAAGCTGGACATACTCCAGAGAGCAGATTAAAATGGGTGTAATCTGTGTATGACAAGCTATAAAGCCAATATAGTAAGCCTTTCAGTTATCTCAGCACAACTTTAATGAGTATCCCATTGTAGTATAATGAAGAAAGAGAACATATCCAGCATCTCTATAAAATACTGACATTAAAATATTTTTCAGTCAGCTAGTGTTTATTATCTAAGGAAACTGGCAAGGCTGTGACTCTCGCCTAAAATAAGAGCTGTGAATGAACAACTAGAGGAAGACAGCAAACTAATCTTACAAAACTTTGCTGGAATATATTTACACATGCAACCTTAGCTATTTTTATTAATCTCTAAGTAAAAAAAAAATCTGCACACCCAAGTTTTTTAGAAGCTCACCTTCAAAAACAGTATTTTTTAATTATGGTTTCAAGAATACTCATCAATACTGAAAGGCTTCTTTTCTTGGGCATGACTATTGTTCTTAATCAACGCTCTGTCGATCAAACTTAAGGAAAAACAGAAAACAATTCAAAGACGCCCTTGCAAATTCTTCTTTAACAGTACTAAAAGGCTAGTACTGTCAAGAAAAACATAAATGATAATGTTAACATCCACTGGAAAATTGCAGGACAATTAGTACAAAGTATATGTAGCTCCTGGCTGCTTTTTACCCCTAAAAAAACCCAATGTTGAATTAAATTACTATCTTGGATGAGGGAGTTAGATACAAGTGGTGTGGGAAAATAAACATAGCTGGACATCAAAACAGCCAAGCTGGTAAAACTTCAATTTTGCAAACTTTAATTTTCACCTTACTGTTACTAATTAAACATTCTAAGATTCTAAAAAAAAATCTTAACAAAAGAGAATCTTTCCTTGGCAAATAAAATAATTGGAAAATAACATGAAATGACAATTTTTAAAAGCCTTTTCTACAGTTCTGGTAAATTAAATAATCACAAATACAGTATTGTCTATAACCAGATAAAGTTTTAGCTTTCAATTCCTTGCAGTAAAGCGTTCAAAAGGATGCTATCAACCACTTTAGTCTTGATGGCAAGAAATGTTTTCACAGATTTTGCATGAGTAAAACCAATAAAAGTGCATGCCAGAAGGTAAAGAATTATCCAAACATGTTCATTTCTCATGACCAACTGCATCAGCCCCAGACATGAAGGCAGCTGCACGAAGACATTCTTGCAGCTTGAGCACAGGAGTCCATCCACCTTCAGGTGTGAAAGCAGAGCCTAAGAGCCACACATGGGCCAAGCAACCCTCCTGGGTCACCAAACAACATAAAGTGTTGGCAGAAGGATAGTGCAAATACTAAATTGATTCCCTCCACCTTTTTTTTTTTTCGGAAGAAAAAGGAAAATCTTGCCTCTTAAGAATTCAAAAATCTCTAGAAGTATGAGCACCACTTCAACTGCAAGAAGCACGGAATAACCATAAGAAAAGGAGAGCAATGCAGAAAATACTAGAGGAGAAAAAGGCAGTCAAGCTTAAAAATTGCAACTGCAACTCTGGACAATACAGAGCTTTTAACATTTTACTTCACTCTTCAAATGATAATTTAACCCAAATGTCTAAATGGTTTTGGTACCATGCAGAACATCAACAGTAGGTGAATGTCACAGAAAAGGATGCAGAGAAATTATAATCTTATGACAGTCAACTGAAAACTGTCTGACAGTTCTTTGAATTAAAAGCAACTTGAATATATCATACATGTTCTTGCCTTTTACCCTGAAAGGTACAAGACATTGCTTCAACTCAAGTTTTAGAAATTATTTTATCTGATCAGGCAGACCTCATAAAAACAGTATTAAATTAATCCTACTTTACTTACCTTTAGGTCAAAAGCCTGACTTGCCAAAAAGGGTCACTGTCAAAATGTGCCTTAAATCCAAGCTTTTAAATAGCAAACATACTCCATCTTCCATGCCCTAAGCTTAATTTCATTTCTGATAAATGTCATAATGTAACTCAATAAAAAAGGCACAATAAAAATACAAACAGTAATTGTTGTGTCTTAATCTTATGACTTCTAACGAAGAAGAGGCAAATTTATAGAAAAGCCATCATGCATCTGTTCAGGAAAGAACTTGTGTTTTATTATCTCAGCAGACTTTTCTGAGCTTTTTCCAAGGTAGGTGCTTGAAAACCAGATGCACAAAATGGGTTCCCTGACATGTACACAAAATGTGTTTTAGATACAAGAGTGGTTCTTCATACTCAAGCTTTTTCTTTGCTCTACCAAAACTTTGTCTTACACCTTATATTGATTTCTGCTAAAACAAAAGACAATAAAAGTCCTTCTACCAAGTACTAAGAACAAGGTGAAAGTTGTCGTTTTGCATTTCAGAAATGCTTAATTAACTGGGGACTTATTTATGGAATCAGAAATTAGTCAGCAAGAGTCTACTGCTACATTATAACCATCTTGATAAAAATCCCTCAGTGTGCAATGCAAAATAATTAAATCCACCTTAACCCTCCCTTATGGAAGGTACCTCAAACTGCTGTCTTCCTCCTACCATAAAAGCTTGTCACTGACAGCTACAACAAAATAAATCTTCTGTCTACCTCCTCTAAGGCTCGTTGCTAATGTGTAAGAACCTTAATGCAGGCCACCAGAGCAAGGGCAATATCCCACCACACAAAATGATCCCACCATACAAAACTAAGAGCTCAAGTTTTGTTTGGGAGGGCTTTGTTACTGAACCAATGTGGTGCACATAATGCACCCAGGACAGTTCCTGTGCAGAATTCTCTGGTGCTAAAAACAACGTGGGAAACTGGGAAAAGCCCTTCTCAAATAATGGCTATGAAAAACCCAACAAGACAATGAGTAGTAAAAGCAACCAGTAGTTTAACAATAAACTATTCTCTTCACTACTTTTTAATCCATGACTAATAATACGGTAAAATAAAACACACACCAAATTATGGTGAAAGAAATGGAAACCTCAAATCTGGCAGACTGCAGGTATTGACTAATAAGGTAAGAGAAATACTGGCATTCTCCATGGACTCAGTCCCATTTGTCTCTCTTCAATAAGGTGTCAAATTATGTTTATAAGAAAAAAAGAAAATTTAATCTGCTCCAGAGCATTATTGCAATGGCCTCCTAAATGCTGAGAACCCTAAAGTATGACTTTGTGTTTTCAGCATCTTTTTTTTTTTCATGGCAGTTTGGTTATTCAGGTATCCCAGCAGTCCAGTGATGAGCTTTTGTGAAACACTCGTAAGTCATCCAAACTCTGCCTGACCTCACCACAAATTGCAGTGAGGACAGATCCAGTATGTCTATCAGGGTACCAGCTGAGACTGAAGAGAGACACTTAGAACAGGGAAAACCTTTTACAGGATGGCTCAGGACCAGAGAAAAGCAAAGATCGCAGCTGCAGAAGTCAGTTTTGGCCAGAGGGGATGTAGCAGCTCAATTTGCTGCATGAAGCTTAAAATCTGAAAGCCAAAATCACAACTTCAAAAGAAGAAAAGCAGTGGGGGTTTTTTTTGTGAGATATAGAAGTACTTCTAAGAGAAATTAAATTGGAGAAAAGTAGTATATAAGTCTAGCAAAGTCTGGTAGATAGAAATGCTGAGCATTATCTAACAGCAAAATGACTGAGATAATCAGACTTGTCCTGACACAGCTGAAAAATCATACTTTGGATTCTAGGTCAAAACTTCATATATGAAATAAAAATAGGTAGTTTTAGAAAAATAATAATATGATATAAATAACCAAAAATTTTCCAAATTAAGTATATTTCAATTATATTCCCCACTACTTGAAATCCAAGTTGCTATATCTTACCCAGCTATTCACTGGTTACCCATCTATCCTTACCCAGCTAGTCACTGGTTACCCATCTATCCTTACCCAGCTATTCACTGGTTACCCATCTATCCTTACCCAGCTAGTCACTGGTTACCCATCTATCCTTACCCAGCTATTCGCTGGTTACCCATCTATCCTTACCCAGCTATTTACTGGTTACCCATCTATCCTTACCCAGACAGTCACTGGTTACAGAGGGTGCAAGAAATAGTAAAGGTTTAACTAAGGCGCAGATCAAGAACATACAAAGCCAAAGGACACTCCTCTACTTGCCTGAAGACCCACAGCATTCCTTCCTGAGGGAAAAGGCTGGAAGATCATGAGCAGGGGGAGGAAAGCAATGCTCCCAAAAAAGCTGGTCGCAGCTGCCAGCCGCCCATCCCTCCTGGTAGTTATTTTAAGTGTCCAAAATTCACATTTCAGTCAAATTTTAAGCCAAATATGAGAAATTATGAAAAAAAAGAAGTTGAAAAGAGAGTAAACTTTGCATTTTCATCCCTGAATTCTCATATAGGTAGTAAACTCTAAAAGTAGATGTTCACCACTTCTACAGCACTTCAGCAGTAAAATTTGTGCCAGATCATTATGACCTAATAACTATTAGAATAGTAACTGTAATACATAATATATGTTATTAGTGTGTCTTACTGCTGAGGCTCAGCCTTTCCTCCTTTTAAAGAAATGGATCTCAAATCTAACTTTGTTGCTACACTTCAGATGGATCAGAATTTGATGCCCAATGTCTTTCCCTTTTGGGAAGAAGCATTTCATCATCCCACAAGGAACACAGTGGGCTCAGTGTCCCTTGTGCTGCACAGGAAGTTAACCAGGCAGGGAGGCAGGCTAATGGACATGCACACCAAGAACCTCCATTCCCTTGCAGGCCCATCACTGTAAGTACCAGAATAGGTAAAATGGAATCAGAAAGACTTAAAAACAATGTAATACAGACATACATTATATACATATATGATATATGGTTGATATAAGTTCAGCTTTGATAAAAACAAAATTAAAAGTGTTAGACATCTCTGATACATAAGTTTTGGTGTTAACTAAGTATAAAAAGTTATTTCAAATAAAGACAACTGAAGAAAAATCAGCTACAAAGAAAAGGTATTCTGGAAGCCACTAAGGCACCCTGAGAGAGTCTTAATTTGATGATACTCACCCACAATGTTCCAGCACAACCTAAACTACTGCTTAAACTATATGTAAATACACACAAATCATGTAATACCCCTTTTTGGTCTATGCGACCTCCCAAGCATAAAAAATACATTGTGCAAAGTGAACACTTCTTCACCTGTTTCTCCAAATCCATTCTAAGAAAAGTAGGCAGCCTGAAGGTGCCAGGTGTAGGTGAGGTGTCTATGAAGAAGACACTATAGGAAGTACAAGGCAAAATAATGAATTACCAGAAACAAAGTCCAAATTTAAAAGGCAAATTTAAAAGCAAATTGTCAGCGGTGCATATTAAATTTAAAAATTCACAGGAACTTGCAATCAACATGCTTTTACTGAGGGAAAGTCAAACTGGACAAACTGTAATATATTTAAGAGCTCCAGGCTTAGCCAAAGGGGCCAGAATCATCTCAAGAAAATATCACCATGATTGGCATGGAAATAGACAAAAAGGTTAGTAGGAACAGGTAAAACAGGCAAGGATTCATAGATCTGATACCTCCTTTTGTTGCCTTTTTGCTGCTTCTCGATTCATTTTGCTTACCCAGCAAAAAGGATAAAAAAAGACTGTAACTAAATGAATGAGACTATTCATTAACCAACCTAGATCTTTTAAGGAAACAAGCTGAATGAGAAGAAACAATAGATCAGTGAGATGTGATACTATAAAGAAATTGTTTTAAAAAATCCTGTTCAGCCCATATGGATTTTCCACACACGCAATTACAGGCCTATCTCATCTTTGTCCATAAAAAATTATAATGAGAATCAGGAATTCGACAGAGCATCACCAAATCACTGCTATTTACACTCCTCAGGGTTCTCAACAGCTGAGTAAAACACAGAAACTAATCCAGTGTAAGGAGACACTCAGATTATCATTTTTTCCCCATCTAAAGTACTCTGGTACTGCTGTACTCATGCAGGCACACTGAAAAAAACTCAATCCTCTGAAAACCCACTAACATCAAGGCAAGTTTAAAGGCACTCAGAATTGCTTTCCAAACATGTCACAGAGACTTCTAGAATTCATTTCAACATCATCAGTATCAGGCCAATATTCAGAGGCCAATATCCAATATCAGGCCAATATTCAGAGGCTGAAAATTCCTGTTAAACTAGCAGATTTGTCTTCTTATTCTGGAATCATGGATAAAGAGAGTTGGGAAATTTTGAGGTTCTTCCAAAGGTTCATCACAAGCACCAAAACTACCCCAAAGGTTTCCAGATAAGGCATAGCTGTACCTCTTTCCAAGAAATGTCTCTTCTGAAGTATAATTGAGCTTTGCTGGCTCATGAATTTCCCAATTGCTAATGTATGAACTGAAAAGAAAAGGAACTGATGCTCAGGGAGGGAAAAAATGTTGCTACACAAATCGGAGAGGTACAAAGATCTCAACAAACTCCTTTTTGCTGTCTTGTCACATGACCTAAGCATGCAAAGGGACCATGACAAATAAGATACCCCTGAAATTATCAGTGACTGCTAATTAAGAATTCTATTCTGTATTTTTAACACAAAGATAAATTAAATCATTTTCTTTATCAATAAATAAGAGGAAAAAGTTAGCCTTTTATAAAGAACCATGTGATTTCCTCATCTACAGTCTGACACAAGAATATACTCTTACTTCTACTTTTCTTTTTTTAAACTCTTCCCTCTTAACACAAGTTAATATTCATTGATGCAATTTAGAACAGATGCTATTTCTGTTCTTCAGTTATCCAGATAATCTCTTAATTAAATAGCTGCATACAGTATCCAGAGAATTGAATTTATATTTTAATCACATATTCCTCCTCTTTGTTATTTTGCTTTTACTTACTCTGGCAAGTGGGTTTACTGCACACAGCTGTAAAAAACCCCCATGGTTAAATTCCATAATGTAGACTTTTGAAAGCAACCAAAGAATAACCTAAATATAAACAGTTCTGATTCTCAAAACCCATGAAATGCTAAAGGGTTTTACAAGATCATCATTTAAGCAACTATTTAAGCTTTTATATTCTGTATGTGTTTTACATGCATTTATGTTTTACAAGTGAAGCAATGTTTTCAGCATCTCTACTTAAACCATAGTACTACCACAATCATAAGTGGAAGCTAATTCCCAGAAGTCATAGAGGAAAAGCTTAAATGCTGACCAGCAAACAACCCTCATACTCTGAGTCCTACACTCCCATTCCTTATTCAAGGACTTTAGGGGAACAGGCAATAACCAGGGGGTGATGGAATCTTTTAATTAAAAGGCATCACGTGTCTGCACAGCAAACTGAACACCAAGACGAAACCTGTAACACAAGGATTCTTCAAAATATACTTCTAGTGTGACATTACTCCATTTTTACTAACTTTCAATAAAAACATTTCTTCAAGACATAATCAAACATTAGTACATTTTGGAAAAATAACCTCAGCATTGCCTGTTACGGACAGAAAAAGTTATTTGGCCTTCATGTGGAAAAAAAAGCTCTAGTATCCATCCCTCAGCATGCTTCTCTAAGGTAAAACTGGATAAATCTCCTCTGACACATTTTTACACAAGAAAATAAGGCTGCAGGATTAAGTTAATGTTGCACTATCCGTATCCTTTTCTTAGGCATCAGACCTTAGCTAATCCTAATGTACTGATTGATTTATTTGGTATGTTTAAAATGCCATATCACCTCTACTTACCAGAGGGGAGCTCATGGCAAGCTGTGTAACTGTTTATGGCACTGACCAATTTTTGACTGTGATTTTGTGTTCACCAGTTTCCCACATTATAACCTATGAAGTAGCATATTTGTTAAGTGGAAGAAGGACAATTACATTCATCATGTTAAACTTAAAAAGTAATTTCCCTCAACAAATGAAACTTTTTCAAAAAAAAGCACACTGAATCTATGTAAATATAGGTTTCTCATATTAATCTCTAGAATAGTTCAACATTGTATAGGTATGTTTATTTTTCTGCTTTAAATTCAATTTTGTATATTTATGCATTATGTATAAATATTTAACATTTTATATTGATATTTACTATTAGTATATTTCATGTTTACTAAAAATTTACTAAATAATATATTAGATGTATTACTAAATATTTAGTATTATTATAGTTAATTATTATATTGTATTATTATTTAAATAAGCCACATCTAAATATAGCTAAAAGTGAAAGAAAATTTGGATAAAAAACTAATAAATCAGTAATGTATCTAAAATAAAAGATGCTATATTCATTAGATTTTCGGGGGGGGGCGGTTCTTTGAGTTTTGGCTGGAGTTTTTCATTGTTGTTGTGGTTTTGTTTTGTTTTGCTTGTTCAGATGGGTTTTTTTACTTAGAATGTGATCATCTGAAGAGCTGCCCAGAACATCCCTACAGATTCCAAGATGGAAAAGAATGATGTCTCTCTCCAGGCAGCAGAGTGAACTGCCAGCAGTGCTGGAAGGTGCCTGGCTGGTGCCTCCCACCCCTCCCACGCGTGGGATTACCTCTGAATCCTGCCATGGGTGACAGCAGGCAAGGACAGACCTCAGCACCACCCTCAGCTGCCCTCTAGCAGGGATTAGAGAGGGATTGGGGCTCCCAAGGGAAAGGACAAGAAGCCACAGACACAAGTCAGCATGTAAGAAATTTTTGTTAGAAGTAAGAAAGACTCAATGTGACAATGCTCAAATGTGGGAACAGGGAAAGACTGCAGAATCTCCCTGGCTTTGGGAAGATGCAAAATTGGAAAGGGCTGAGACCTGAGCAAATTGGGCTGCCTCCAGCAGCTCTGAGTGAGGGCTGGGCAAAATGTCCTCACATCCCTTCTAAGCTCATCTGCTGTGACACCACTCCATGCTCCTGTGCACGGACACAGGAAAATTCTGTGTCAATGCATCAGGCAATAAGCATTTAGTAAAACACTGGTTATCAAGACCTAAAGAAATCCCCAATTGAAAATTTTAGAACACTTTTCTGAAGTGTTTCCTAGGAGTAAGGGAGAATTACATTCTGCAAGTTTTTATCACCCAGTTCCTATCTCCTCTATCACCTCCCTGCCTCCCTGCCCCTTGAGCTTCTTCCCAGCCCCTGCAATCAGGGTGGTGTGTCTGACACAAAGCTCGACTCTCTGCCCGATTCCTCAAAACACACAAAGAGTTTGGTCCTTGCTCTGCAGCGGGGGGTTCTTCTGAAACTGCTTATTTTTAACCCCTTATTGCTAGTTAAAGATTTGCTAGCAAACACGAAATTTTAGATATGTAAGTATATATATACATCCATATAAGATATACTGTGAGGGAAATGAGGCAATCAGACTATAAATACCATGTTGGTGCAACTGGAAAAACAATTTTATACTGTCAACATTGGAAGTCCTTCTATAAGTAGAAAGTTTAAGCTTCATGAACGGCAGCAAGGAAGGGAAAAGAAACATTCTCTGCAAAGAGTAGTTAATTCTCTCTAACAGTTTCTCTATAAAGCAAATGTTATTACTTCTCCTTAAAGAAACTTCATACCTCTACATGTATTTTATTATCTCTTTCCACTACTGTGCACCAACTTCCATGCATAGTTCCTGCATTACATTCAGTGATAAACAGTATGTCCTAAAGTGACTAAAAATGCACATCTGTCAAAAACATTTAATGCTGCAATGAATGGAACTCATCAACTATTATTTGACCCACTTTTCCTCCTGTGAGCCCTCGGACAATCTCTTATTGTGATACGGTAGCTTGAACGTGATGTAATGACGGTTTCCTAATCACAGAACCTTGTCTCTTTTTGAGAGACAAGACCCTGTAAGTAGATCCTGAAACAGAAGAGTTAAGCACAAATCTTCAACAACATATATCAGGAAACTTAAACTCTGTCTTAGGGAAGATTCCTTTCTTAAACATCTGAAACTTGTATAAAAATTCAGTGTGCCATTTCTATATTGAAGGTTACAGAAATGAGACTACCATTAAAAAGACAATCTTCCATGAAATTTTCTTTTGTATCGTTCTTTTTTCTGGAAATTCTATTTAATAAAGCAGTATTTGGAATATGTTTTTTAAGTTTTGTATTGCTATTGCCATAATGAAAATATAGTTTCAGTGAGTGTTGTAATTATTTAAATGTACCTAAAAACTACAATGAAAAACATTGTAGTAGAGGAATGGTGGGAATTTTATGTTTCAAAAAAAGACATTAGGAATTCATGCAAAGAACATTTCACATTACAGACAGCATATTGCCCAAATCAGAAGATCGATCAGCACTAGAAAAATTTGTAATTGTGTCCTGTAGGTTACCGTGATCTAATCAGGCACATAATAAACAAAAGCCTATCTTTAGTCCAAAGTGAACCCTGTTTGTTCAGTGAAAGGCTACGATATATCAGGAACAGTTTAACCTACTCTCTCTCCATCTGTTGAGAAACTAAGTGGCTTAGCAACTTAGTTCTTCCCACAAACAATCAAATATCGTGTACACAGTTCTCATTGCACTTCCTTATACTCAGGAATTTAAAGATTGCTAATGATTTGTAATCCAGCTATAAACAGAAAGANGCTGTCCACACCCTGCTAAAAGCACAGACTGAGTGAGTCCGAAAAAACTGCCGACCCTTATCTTCATGTTTTGAAAACAACTGCCTCAGGAATTCCAGTGTGTCTTCTTCACTCTCAGATCCAATTTTTAAAGGTACAACACTTATTTCTGAGTGAAACAGATGAATGGGGATACAATTTAGCATCAACCCAGGACAGAAGGTACTCTCCTAAACATTAGCAGATGAGTAGATTGCAGGAATATTAAAGACTGAAAGCTCAATGACATTAGCTAAGTAAAGGTTTGTCTGTTTTGCCTTCCTTTCTTAAACACAGGGCAGTGATATATTGCTTACAATTAATTAGCACTATTTCTTATGACAGATTCAAGTAACAAGTTGAAGCTAGAAATCAAGTTTTGTCAAAGAATGGAAAGAAGGAGTTTCTCACATTTTTTCTGTGTCTTTATGTACAGAGAGGACAAAAGACAAGAATTCAGGTCACTGTTATTCTTAATTACCCTGTGCAGGTATTCCTTCCTCTTTTCCCCTGGCTGTCTGGGAGAGCAGGGCTATGTGGGTTGTGAGTGATGGTAATATTCTTGATTACCCTTCTACAGTCTCCTAATCTCCATTTTACATTATCACTACTCAGAGAAACACTGTGCCTTTTCAAACATTACTGTAACTGGCTACTGCCATCCCAGCCGGATGTCAAGAGACTTTTGTGGGGGAGTCAAGTGTTTCACATAAAATTTTAAGCATTTATTTTGCATCATCACTGATGCACTTTCCCCAAGGAAGACGTAAGAAAAACATGAGCTTTAATCTCGTTCACTGGTCTATTCTGAAAATAACCCAGAAGCCAAAAAAAGAGCTAGCAATACCCTATCCAGCCTGAGTAGGATATTCACTGCGGATAGTGGGATAAAGAGCAAGGGGAAGTACAAAGGGAAGGGAAGACTACAGAGTTAAAATTGCACCTTGAATCAAAGGACAGAATAAAACACTATACAGTATTTTTAAAAATGGATTTAGAATCATCTCTTTAATCTCATATTGGTAAAGATTGTCCCTGAACAATTATTTCGTCTTACAGACTGACTTTTTTTCATAAAACATTTAGAAAAGTGCAAAGGCAACCTTTCCAAATTTTCCAGTGTTTGCAGGTATTTCAGCATGAAAAGTCCTTTGCATAGCACAGACTGGTTAAGTGCTCGTACACTTTACACTGTCGCCTTGGCATGGCATTTCTGCTCCTTGCATTATCACATCTTTTTCCACTGCTACTTCTTGGGGAAAATCCTCCCCTTGTGCAGAAAAGATTCCTCTCAAAATACACAGGAAGAGCACAAAACATTAGACTTTTAAAAAAACCTAGGTCCTCACACTGTATCTGTCAATTCTCCAATCTGCAGTGTTTCTAGTTTTTTTCTGCCAAGCTATAAAAAGCAAGTATTTAAAAAAAATTCTTGTACAAAGTTTATTGCGTTCCTGAACTTCATTTCAGATGAACAAACAAAAACTCATTCTGTAAAAAAGTATCTACTCTCCTGGGCAGATACCAAGAAACAAAAATAACCTAGATTAGAGTTAATTAAAGATGCTACTCAGGATCTTGCGACCTTCTGTCCCAGACACACTGCTAAACCAAAGTGCAGTGGAAGTCCCCGTGCTGCAAGTAAGATTCAGATCCATTAGTGGAAATTTCACATTTTATCCAAAATTCTGTATGCTTATGATGGTATTCTGTCCTTGCAAAAGTAACAACAAAAGACTGGAAGCAAACATGCAAGCCTGCCTGCAAGCTTCTCATGGTGCTGCAGTCTGGCACCAGTGCTGAAACTGCAGCCAGCAAGGGCAGCGCTTTGTTCCTATGCCATCACCGGCCCAAGGCAAGGATGAGAGACAGTAGGTGGAGACAGGAAGAGATCTGTGAGGTCCCTGTCCTGTCTGAACATGGGACTGCCAGGAAAGGCAGTGATGGGACAAAGGACAGCCTCCATTCATTTTCACTTCATCAGTTGCTACGTGAACTTAAGACAACTCTCAAAAAGCTTCCTTTGTATCCTTCTCTATCAATACCCCTTTCTGGCCTTCCTCTACCTCTCAGCTCTCAATTCTCACTGCAAACATAGGCTGGTGACCTGAGATGCTCATTACCAGAGCTGCTGCTCACAAAAGGGCCAAGCTTTCAGGCTGTATCTATAGTAGCATACAACTAACCCTAGCAATTTAACAGAAGGAATGACTGCATCCCAGTGCTCACACCACGCTCAGTTTCACAGGGCAGACACAGCCTCGTGGAGAAATGTTTCTGCAGACATCAGAGTATGGTCATTTACAGGAAACAAAGACTACCAAAAGCCTGCTTGAGACTTGTAATAACAAGGGATGTGCAGGACAGAAAGTCAGATCAAACGCAATTAACTTCTATAAAAGCTCTATAAAATAAAAGAAGAGCTGAACGTACGCAGAAGAAAGAGATGTCATAAAACCTAACCTTGAACTGAAACAAACTAAAGCTGACTTCCAGTGCATTATATCCTTCAATGTCCCTAAAGGACTTTTCACTCTCTACAATAGTCCACTGTAATTGTCACAGGGTAACCAGATCTGTTGAGTATGCAGGAACTCACTCTCTTTCAAAATGTTACGGTGCTTACAAAGGATTTTATTCATTAGACAGATTAATAGAAGCTCTTTGAACTTCCTCTCCTTCACCCAAGTCTGTGCTGAGTGTTGGTGCTGCCTGCCAGGACATGGAGAAGGGCTTTAGGAACTCACCTGTGAGAGGAAAAGCAAGCTTGCATGAAAATTCTTACTGGGAATTGTAATTGAAAATAAAATTCTCAAGCTAGCACAAGCCCCTCAATTAATAAAACAGACTAACCATAAAAAAAACAATTCTCAGTATGAAAACAAGAAGAATCTGATTCTGACTTTACTCATCCTCCATTTCTTCCATTTCAGGACCAGGTAATTCTGGTTTTGACTTCTACGTCTAGCAAACTTCTTAGGTACCATGATAAAAATATTACAGAAGTTTCTGCTGCAGACAAATACAAAAATATCTTGTGCAATACACAAATATAACCCAGGCACAAGTAATCTGCCAAAAAGCAAGCAAGGGTAAACTTATCATGTTGATACTTACTCATAAAATGCTTTTAGGAAAAGGTTATAAATGTAGATTTTTTGTCTATATGTGAGATAGTTATTGTTAAAAAAACCACAGAAATGTTTGCTGCTTTTATTTTTGGCTTTATAAATGTTTTATTCATCAAACTTCTTAAATTACATTTTAAAATCACAATTAAAATCTACTGGAGGACCCAAATATAATAAATTTTTATTTATTCATTTATTATATAATTTTATATACATTCTTATGTTCACCTTGTTATTAAAAAGAAACTGAAACATGTATTGCAAGCAAGCTAAAGTGTCTGTATGCTTTGACATCCGTATTGCTATATACATATTTAAATAATGCATAAAAATGTTCTTAAGATGCTAAATAAATTTATTGTAAATTCAAGCCCAAATAAATGATGACTAATACTAGAGCAAACTTGAGAAATGTTATCCTAAGGCTGTAT
The DNA here is from genome assembly GCA_013397245.1 of Thryothorus ludovicianus. Taxonomy (NCBI): domain Eukaryota; kingdom Metazoa; phylum Chordata; class Aves; order Passeriformes; family Certhiidae; genus Thryothorus; species Thryothorus ludovicianus. The sequence goes on along the minus strand of VZTB01006094.1, from coordinate 459,566 downwards.
TTTCCCAGGGATGTTTAACATCTGAAAATGATAGTTCACTGCAAGATTAATTTTCTTCCCCCCTCCTCTACCTCTAGTATTGCTATTATGATTTTGCTTCAACATTTAGGGTAGCCTGGGACTCTCGTTTTAAATTAAACAGTCTTGAGAGATCAAAAGGTTACCAAAAAAACCTCAACCCCATTATTGTAAATCAGTGGCATCCAGTTTAATAGAATGCCATCTGTGGTTTTATTCAATTAATCTTTCCCATTAAAGGCAATGAAATAGATCCTGTGTACATCACCCTGGCAGATCATCACCAAGGGACATCTGCACAACCACGCTAAAGACTTGGCTCAAGGCTTACAGCAGGAGCTACCATCTAAAAAACAAATTCCTCTAAGATGAATATAGGCATAGCTGTGTGCATGGACACAGTCATTACTGTATGTATGAAGAAATAAACCATCTGCCTGATCTGTAGCTGAACTGCCCATGACAAAATAAAAGCAGCTGTCAGAGCACCAACAAACACGTAAATGAACGTGAAAGCAAAACTGCAAGCGTAACGCTGCTAAACTCTCAATTCTGTGATAATTTTGCTAGACCCATTTACGTAGCTTGTGCCATGACCAGAAAAATGTACTTGTTATTTGCAGTAAAAAGTTAAAAAAAACCAACCATACAAGTGACTTCTAGGGTAACTTGTAAAATTGCAAGGATCCTTCCCGGCAGAGCAAAAGGAGGAGAGTCTGAGGTGGTACACTGTGGTGGCAGGCTCATCACAAGCTCTTCTAAAATTGTTTGAACATATGGAATGCAAAGGAGAGCATGCATGGTCTCATTTCCTCTACTTAAGGGACAATAGTGACCTCTGCACATCCGAATTAGTATTCATAGTACAGAAGTAAACAGCAGTATTTTAAATGGATAAATCACATTGCAATTACATCCAAGGCAACAGCCAGTTATAATATTAATAGCCAGAAAAATTAAATCAATGAGCAACAAAAATAAGGGTGTAGTTTCTAATTCATATAACATATACATGCATGACTGCAAAACTTTACTGAAAATTTCCCATATACATTACCAGCCCTTTCACATAAAAGGAAGTCTATCCTTACAAACTGTGGAGTGACACAGGGCTTGCACTCCTGGGCAGGGAAGCTGTGAAAGAAGAATGGCTGCTGGCCAAAGGAGGCAGAAAAACTCCTTATGAAAGAGAATTTGGGAAGACAGGCAGACAGGACACCTGTAAAGTACATTTTCTCCCCTGCCAAGAATTAATTCAGCTTCCGTTCCAAGTCAGTGAGAGACTTCCCAGTACAGAAAGCTTGCTTAATTTCTTGCTGTTTTTAATGTGTTTATTCTAAATTAGACCTCAACTTCAGAATGTTTTTCTCCCTCGAGCATGGGGAAGGAAGTCCATTGATTCCTATTCAAGTGCAGTAATAGATACTCAATCTCAGAGATGTAATCAAAGATAGTTTGTTTTTTTAAAAAAATACAAAGTTAAAAGGAAACATGTCATGTAATGAACAACTAAACCTTGCTATAAACACTACACATTAACCACACTTCACTGAGAATTTCACTTAATATAAAAACAACCAAAGAGCAGCATTCCCCAAACTAGAAATCATTTCACAGACCGCAAGGATCCTGCCAGTCTCACACTCCAGTGTAGGAAGAACAATTTCAGCAAGACAACCCACAATCTCCCCATTGTTTCACCTCATGCTCTGTCGTCTCCTCATCCCTTTCCCACAGTCCAGTTTCTTTCTTTCTTTTTTCTTTTAATGATTTAATCCACCCAGGGAAAGCAGCTCCCTGTCAGGGATGCTGCTGAGGAACATGTCTGGATGCCACACTGCTGGCTGCCACCCTAGAGATGGACCTTGACTACAGTCCCCTGAATACTGGCCAGATTTACCCATTTTCCAATGGGAAGCAACTGGTTTTAAATCAAAGGTCCAAATGTGCCATTCAGTCTGAGCAGCAGCAGTGCATTAGGCTGAACAGAAAGATTTTGCAGGTGTCTGTTGCACCAAAGGTCTGCATCAAGGGGTAATCCTGACCCCCCTCTAGACCCCAGGAAGCCAATGATGCCACCATGAAGGGCTTTCTACAACCAGGAACACCTTAACCCAGAAGAGCAGTTATTTTTGTTCCATTAAAGTTGTTTTAGTGGCCCTAATTTTCCACCTGCAGTTCAGTATATCGTAGCAGAGTGCTCCAATTTATAAAATCCTGATAACTCCCATGAACACAGTAAACCTCAAGCAGCTGACAAGTGCCATAGCTCTAGGCACCGTTTCTCCTACCCACCCTTGTTCTAAAATCTCTGTTGTTTAAAGCCAGTATAGTCATGCAGTAAACATCCCACTACCCAGGCTGACAGACATGCTAAAATGTCTAGAAGCAGCCCACATTTTTATTACTGTAAGTGCTGCAAAACTGCTGAAGGGTTGGCTGGCTGAGGCAAAGCTACACGCCCCACATTTTCTTTCCTTCAATTGTCAGCCATTAAAAAGAAAAAAAAAAAATCACAAAACCAGAAACACATGCCAGAGAAGGATAAGGGATATAATTGGGCTTTTAAAGTAGATAAAAAAAGAACAAGGAAGCATAATGCACAACAGAAGGAAGCAAACCAGCAAAGACATCTCAAAATCTTTAACAATGAACTGTATGTGTATTTAAGAAGACAATAAGACAACCAAGGCATCAGGTAAAGATGTAAAAGATTGAAATAAAATTGCCAAAATAAAATATGCCATTAAATCTTTGGCAGAAAGGCAAATAGAATCTATAAACAGGAGTAATTATACTAACAAGCAACTTACACTAGAAATACTGAATAAAGACAAATAATAATTAATTCTTTGTGACAGTTGTCGCTAGATTATAGCAATCACATTAGCACGTGGAAGCAAAACTATGAAAACAGTCACTAAAATGGCCTTTATTTTTCAAATGTTTTAATTAACATACCAGTTCTGGGAGCCGCTTAAGTCCATTCCTAAATTAACTACAATTCTGAGCTATGCATACTTCAGTGCAGGCAAATCTCACACCTCTCATTATGTGAATGAAATAACAGTAATACATTTAAAAGCTAACTTAGAAAATCAATTCCCATAAGCGTTTGGGGGAGTTTGCCTCCCATACAATGCACCTTCAAGATCTTATATATCTTGCTTTGCCTATGCACAAGTCCTGTGTTTTCCCAAGCAGAGTGGATTCTTTTTTCCTTACTTGAAAATATTAAAGGAATTTCACACATATTTGATGTTCTTCCTTAACACACACAGAAAAGGAGCATGCCATGACCTCGGCTGCTGTTCCTGAAAGGCATTTTTTACAAGGCAATTGCCATATAATGCACTGAAATTTCATGTTTGGAAATTTAAGAGTCTTACTGATTAGTTAAACCTCACTGCAAAAGGAACTAGGAAAACTTACTGTGACAATTTACTAAAGGCAATCTCTAACAAAAAGAAACTCTTTTTTTGTGCTTCCTGTACATCCTGTATGTGGCTTCTGCTCTGATGTTTGTGAAAAGAGAGAGTTACTGCAGAAAAGCAAAACAAACCAGGACTCTCCATATAGATAACACATCAATGGATACATTCAACACTTCCATAATAGTTTTTTCAAGTCCACAGATCTCATGGAAAGGCTGTAAAGAACAATTAAAGCTATCGAGCCATCTTCTGAGGTAGAGGGGCTTGATGAGATAAAAGGAGATTCTACAGAGGAATCCCTTAACATCTTCAGTTATACTGATATCACTCCTACCTTCTTAGGACTTAACAGAAAAATGTGATGCTGCAGAAGTATCTACTACGTAGAAAACATTCATGGAAAGAAATCCACAGACACATCTTGAAGGAATGAATTCTAGCACAGCTTTCAGAGTCACTGTTTTACTTTAATGCAAATCAGCTTGAAGTTTGCTAGCTTTACTTTTAACTCAAGACATTGTTAATTTCTGTAGTATTTTGGTCTTTCTCTTTTTCTTATCTGCTTGCTCCTGAAATAGCATTTGGTGGCCTGGAAAGATACTGAGTCAGATTTCCTGAAAAGGGACTGTGATTTTAATATTGGCAGCATCTGATCCTGTGTGTTTCCGGCAGATAGAACAGAAACTCCACCTGATTTCTGCAGTTGTACTCTGGATGTTAAGAATCATCCAAAAGCCTAAGAGAGCAGGAATTTGCTGCTTTGTACCAGGTGAACCAAACTCCAAGTGTCTCTGATAACTAACTCCTCTTTTTGCAAGGTTACTCTTTATTCAGGTGAGCTCAGCCTAGGAGCTAAGAGCATGCAGCTGCAGCTCTAAAAAGATGGACTGAAAGGACTGCCAAAGTGAAGGGAGAGAAGAAGCAGCTCCTTTCAGCCATGCCAGCTGAACAGCATCTGCAAGAGTAACCCAAGCAGTGCCTCCAGAGCTCCAGGGTCCCAGCGGGAATACCTATCCATTAAAAGAATTGCTATTTCTGGAATACTTACCAAAGTCTTACACAACAGCTCTTACCAGTTGTGTTACCTGCTTCAGAAAATGTAACACTGTGCACTACAGCACACTTGGAGAAACAGGGAAAATGCTTTTTATAGCACAGCATAAACCTTAAGGGGCCATGCTGCAGCTGGGACTATGGTCGTGAGTAAACACAGTGACGGATGCCTAAAAAATAGTGACAATAGCAACACAAAAATCATGATGGATTTATCCAAATCCTTGTGTAAACAGGATTTAGAACAATGTTAAACTGACTTATATGACTTGATAGAATCAGCACCATCCAAAAGATAAAACACTGCAGCACTGAGTGGCATTCATGAGCTCATGCACAGGTTACTCCTCTCATCTTTAATTAATATATCAATCCTTCAGAAGGCTTCCATTTCCTTGGCCATTTAAACATGGTGTTAAAAACAACTGAGTATCCAGCTCAGGTGGTCTTTCAAAACTCCAACTGTGAACCAGTATTACAACTGACTGTTTTTGACAATTAAAGTTGCACGTAAGATTATCAGGATGTTTTTGAATGTTAGTGTGGTGGGGCCAGAGAAAGAGAGACCCTTGTGAAAGCTGCTTTGCTTCTCTTCTGCTCCTGTCTTCCCTCATGTGCTTTCATCTGCATTACCCGTACTGACTCTGTAATCCTCCACCACAGCCTTGCTGAACTCCTCATGGCTCTTCTCTTTTATTCTACATTTTCCTCTTCTCTGTGTATGACACTACAGGGGAGGAGTGCTCACAGCACATCATTTCAGGTAGGAAGCTGACTTTCCCATTTGAACAATGTCTGTAGCATCTCCACCTCACAGCTGAGGAGAGGAACCTCCCCAGGAGCAGTGCAGGGAGCCCACGCACGCCCCAGAGGAGGCTGCCAGCAGCCCCAGCCCAGCAGGCAGACGAGCCTCTGCTTTCTGATACCTAAGGCAGGCGAGGCAACCTCCCACGCCTCGAGCCCACTCTTAGAGCAGGATTCAAATCTTCTTGAACAAAAAACACCTAAAAAAGGAAATGCCATTGAAATATATGTTTTTTTTAACTACTGTAAAACCCTTCAAACAAAGGACTCACTTCTACATCCCCAGAATGGCTGAACAAGCACTTGCTCTCCTTATGGCACGAGCACTGTATACAAATGAACACAGGGAGGATATTATGCCATTCTCCACTGGCTGCACTAAGGCCAAGATGTGAAAATCATCCTGGTGCAACAGCAAGGAGAGCTGTGAGGTTAACAGAAGGAAACCTCTGTATGGAACTGCAGGGTGCTGTAATGCTGGCAGGAACTACAACCAAGATGAGGGATTTCCACACAGACATGAACAAGCTCCTGTTTCTTCCACAGGGCAAGAAGGCAGGATAAAGCATACACTACTGCTGAAAGCCACAGCCAAAGAAAGCAGAAATTTACTGATCACAGTGAAATGCCATTGAAATATATGTAAGTCCAAGCAAACCATTATTTATTTTTTAGGAGGGGAAGAAAACTCCTGATCAACCCATATGCTCCTACAAGACTCACTCATCTGTATAGTAAGTGACCAGTGAGAAGATGATTCGGAAGAAGCTAAAAGGCTGATTATGAAGCAATCAGAAGAAAAATCAGTTCATACTCTTCCAAGTCCATAGCACGACACTCCAAACCATAAATAAAGCACACTGGAACAGTTTACCTGGACTCTTAAGACTACTAATGTAAAGCTTATTTGTCTTTCCTACTTGTTTCCCTCCCATGCAGAGCAAGCAGTGCAGCACCTCTCACTTTGACCTTTCTATGGCCTAGCATTTGCTCCACAAATTCAGCTAAAATCTTGTAAAAAATAAATTTCCTATTTTTTAGTCAAAAATTATTATCATCTGGTTCCTTTGTAACAGGTCCGGACTGAAATCTTTTTAATGCTGGATTGCAGTGACTTGCAACCAGGCTTTTATGGACTTCGTGATGTCAGTGGCTTTTGTACCATTCCTGAAACTCAAAACCTGATGAACCACTTTCTGTTGGTTTTCACCCTGACATACTGTATTAAAAAAATAAAATCAAAGCTTTGCAGCTTGAAGTAGTTTCTCACAACTAAATTAACAGCTCCTGGACAGAGCTTGAAAAAAACCTGCCATGAGCTACAGCATAAATATTAAAGTTAAGTTCTAACAGCATCTAAGCCTTTCAATGAAGTTTTTGCTCACAAATGGTTTGACCATTTTTTCAACGCCCAGTGATTTCCAAAGCCTGTTTGGTACACATGTGCTAGTTTTAGACAGTTATTCTCATATGAAAGTGGTTCTTAAACTAACATCACCATTCCTCTTACTGCCACTAATATCTTCTGATACTTTTTAAGGCAAATTTGCCTGGATTCAAAATCAGAAAGAAAAAGCACATTGTTTCACACAGTGTTTTCATACCAACAATCAGAGGAAAGTTTTTTGCAACACAAACTGCAAGTTTTACACTTCAAAACACAAAGAAATAAAAATGTAAATATTTTCCTCCTGTACTGATACTTTCCTCCAGCTCCTCTCCTGTACTAAAAAATTATTAGAGAGAAATCTTTCTCTATCCATTCTCCCCCCCAAAAATGATAAAACTTTTACCTTGTGGTGAATATAATTTGTCTTGAGTACAGAGGAGAGTTTTAATTTAAGCAAGATCACATTATTTAAGTATTATTTAAGTATTAATACCTATTGGATTTGCCCAAATACATTTTCTCTCTATGCACTTCCATGTAAAATCCTTAAGGACAGAAGAGTCAAGTTTTCATCATGGTTGTTTTCCACAAACCACAGTACACACTCAGCTTGAATTTAATGCAGATAATTCTATAGGATCTATACAGAGATTTTCCACCTGTTTTAAAGCATAAACTGCATCAAGTTCTCTACCAGCAGATACATTTGCCCAAAGGATGCCATCATAAATTGTTCTTATTTAGGTTTCACTTCATGCTTCAATAAATCCATATATACACACTTATTCTACAGTGCCTTCCAGGTATTTACATATAATATACAACTATCTGTGTGCATGAGCATGTACATGCTTCCTATCCTTAATTTCGCAATGCAATTCTTAGCGCTCCAACTAAGGTCTTAAATTCAAGAGAAAAACTTCCATTGTTTCATGCAGTCTTCTTTCAAATGACCTCAAAGAGTTATCAAGCTTTTTTCCCCTAAATATGTAAGAATAATTTATTGAAATTACTATTTCCCAAAACTCCTGGAAGCTTTCCAACAACAAACTTCTCTTACCTCTCTTCAAGGACTGCATTATTACTTTCCTTTGATGCTAGTTTTTCTGCTACGGGCTCTTTGTGTTCATTTCTCCATCTCCAAATAAAACATACCAGGGAATAGAACAAAAACAAATCCTCATTCTCCTTGGAGGAAACATTTTACCTGTACCTGTTTGACCCCAGCAGGTCATGGGATAGCTGTGCCACAGCTCATGGATTCTGGCTGATCCTGGCATCACTCACGGCCAATCAGCCTCCCCTCAGCCCTCACCACATCCACGGCTGCCAGGGGGCCTCAACGCCAACTCACAACACAAAAAAATCTCCCTGGAGGTTTTCTTTGGTGGGAGAAGGTTTAAAAGAGCATGATACACTTTTCAGCACAGCATGTGGAAAAAAAATGGTACTGTTATTTGGAAATTTACAAATGTTATTTAGAAAAATGTCAGTGAAAGAGCTTCTTCTGCTTCCCACTGTGCCATCCACAGCATTTGAAGCATTTTTGCATTTCAAACAATGAAGATATCAAGATCAAGGTTTCATGTACAAGTAGTACATCATTACAGTATATACTAAAAGCTATTAAGAACCACCCAAACAGCAAAAGCCAGGGAAATACATCTGATTCATCTCAAGAGTCACTCTTGTATTCTAAAATTGGCCATGTGTACTTCTAAAGAAATTCAGAAATTCAGAATTTTTTCTTCTTTTGATATACATTTTAAAGAACTCATCCAAAATTTTTCCAGAGAAGAAGCAGAAGATGTACCTTCCTTTGGTTTAAAAGAGCAACTCTGGACAAAGAAAAAGTCAGACTTATTTTTGCTGTTTCAATTACTGGAGAGATAGATATTCTTAAAGAAAAGGATGTGTTTCTCAAATGTTTAAAGAATACTAAAGACCTCATTTAATTTATCTGAATTGTCATTTACTAAGCCAGCTGCAAAACCTGAAGATTGATGAATGGCTGCACTCTTTGGGATTAGTTTTGCATTCTACTTAGCATCTATTTGTCTTCCATATCTACCAAAAACCATGGGGACACCAAGCTAGACATATTTTTCATTGTTTGCTAATGTCTTTTTTTTTAAATGGAAAGTTTGATTTATAGCTACCTTATTTCTTTTAAATCAATGCATAGTAATATCTCTATAGATAGTAGAAGGCAGTAAGGGAGGAAAAAAAAAGTGAAACAATTTTGTTTTGGTTTTGCTTTTTTTTTCAATAAACTCAATGAGGAACTTCTGACAGCAAATTCTTCTCTCCAAAATTGCCTTCCCTGACAGAGAAATATTCTTTCTTGAGAATTTGAGACACATACAACAAACCAACAAAAGGTAACAAACTCCCCAAATTCCTTCAGCAGAGGAATGAGGCTGAGGCTTGTGTGATGCTTCCAAACAACCTTGATGAAGACCTGCTGAAACCTGCAGGTTGCTGCCAATGGGATGCTAATCTCTTTCCTAACACTGTGTTTTCCTCACTGCTTCCTTTGCATTCTGACTGGCAACCATGGAATTGTGTGATCAGTTATCAACAATTCAGAAAGAAGTATGTCTTTACAAGGGGAGAAATTCCAGCACTTGACAAACAGCCACTTCTCTTTCAAGGTCCTGATCTACTGCAGTTTAGGAAGCTGAACTGGTTTTAGCAACTCCAGTTACTTCCTCCTGCTGAGCTGTAACTTTGGAGCTGGACATACTGAATATACTTCTCCTTTTCTTAGTTACTCTTCCTATGTTTTCCAGAAAGTTCTCTCTTGGAGGCTTGCTTGCTTTAACACTTCTAGGGGACAAAAAAGCAAGTGCCAGTAACTTGTCTACTATCATTTCTGGTAAACGACAGCTGAACTGTTTAACATCAAGAGTTGTCACCAATCTGTCTTCAAACCTGTACTCTATCTCAACTCCAGGGAGAGTTCAAGACAGAAAACATGGCCTTACAGTTCCTGTACACAACTTTTATCGAGTCTGATACCAGTGCAGTTCAAATAAACCAAAGAACTGACAAAGATGTGAGGCATATGTGGCAGTTAAAATATAAGCCAGAAAGCATTCTTCTAAAATAATATTTAAAAAAAATATTCCAAGGAATTAGCAAGATGTCCTTGCAAGAAAGAATGAAATATCCCCAAAAACCCAGAAACTCAAATAAACTCATTGTATTAGAACACTCTGAATTGAAAACAAACCTGAAGATATCCCAACAGATATGTTAACACGAGTTTTAATGAAACATTTTAAATTCAGTTCCCAAGATAAACTCAAGAATATATGAAAGTTTACTTCTAATCTACTCTTTCTGGCAATATATTGAATTCATGCAGCTTGGCCAGACTATGCCAGTAGCAGTGGAAGGGGGAGATGCACCCACTTTCTGCCAACAGAAATCCCTGCTATCAGCGACTGGAAAAAACTCCTGCTGTCACTGCACTTTGGAGCCAGGAGAGCAGCCCGTTCTCATGGTGTGGGATAGATGCTAAGAAATAATTACAGGCACATGCAACCTGAGGCTATATAGTTGCTTCTTAGAGCATTTTCTCTCAGAAGACACGAGGTAAACCTCAGGGTTTCTGAGCAATCATGAATTTAATGACCTTTGCTCCATGTTACCTTCAAGACAAGGCTGAAACAGTAGCAAGAGCAGCTGCTTTGAACTCCCTGAAGCAACCAAATCGTGTTAAAACATTTTATACCTGATCTTTTATTTACATGTACTCATGTCTCAAGAACTATTCCTATGCCATGCAGACAGCTTGTAAGACAAAGTACCATTGAACTAGGTCTGCAGAACCATGCAGATTCAGTAACCATTATCACAGACTGCTCATCTATTACACCTAAAAAAACTATAATTGCTACAGTAAATCCATTTATCTTGCACAAGCTGAAGGCTATCCCCATCACCCTATGAACAGAATAGTCAGCCTGAAGTTTAATAAAACAATTGAAGCTTTTTACATAAACAGTCAAAAAGGGAGAATCTGAGCTAAAACACATGCAAACCCAAACTAGAAACAGCTGGATACTCCAAAGAAAGAAGTCTTGATACTTTTTAAAAACAATGCTGTTTATTTAAAAAAAAATACCTTCCCTCAAAATACTGTTTTAAGACCTTACATTTGAATACATATGGATTTTTCTAAATCGGATTCCTCGTTTTGTTTTACAAATATCTTGAGCACTGTGTCATTAACGAGAGGGGAGTGAAAGCCAATAGTATTACACCCATTTTGTACCACTGCCTACTTAAGATGTCATTTATTATCAGTGGTCATAGAAATTACTTTTCTTTATGTAGATCAGCAAAGTTTCTACTTCTGTACTGCTTCATCTGTAAATTTGGTACCTATTGATTTTTACTGAAAAATACATCCAAATAGTACATTCTGGTTTATTTGAATTTACAAATATTCAAGAAATAACTGAGTAAGAGATTGCTAGCATTTTTTTCTCCTTATATAATGGCCCAATACTGAGAATATATTCCCCTCTGTTATTTGAGACCTTATACTTGGTAAATTCCTGCTTTCCTAAATTACATTTTCTCCTGATTCAAGTACATAACTTCACTGTGTAGGCTGCAAATCTGGTGGGGGAAAAAAACATTTTTTAAAAATGTCGAGTACTATCAGATTATTATTTTGTGGCAAGTTTTCCACCTACATTAAAACCCACAGATAGTAAAAGTCAAAAGGAGCTGTGTTACACACCAGATTGGTTCCAGAGAGAATGGAATTACTGGCTTTGTATTGAATTTAGTGGGTTTTCTTTAACCACTTCACATTTTCAAAACTGAACCTGGAAACAACTGTGTTTTAAACTATCTGTATTGTATTAGAATAAATGCTTCACAAAGTTGCTCTGGATCTAATATTCCTAAATGCTCTACACATGTAATACTATTTTTGGTTGAAGATTAGAGCTTGAAGATATCTAAAGAACTTTTTTTTTTTTAAACATCAAATACCACAGGTCCCTGAAATAAAATGTGGATGTTTGAAAATGCATTTCCTTGTCATGCAGTTGAGTTCAAAGTATGCATGAACCTGCCCTAAAGGACTTTATTTTTAGGGGATCTGGCTAAACTGTCTCTGAGAGCAAGCTTCAGGGTAGAGTCTTGCTTTGACTTCTATTATACAATGTGCTCTCCTGCAAATAATAGCATTTTTTTCTTCAAGGCAACTATACATGTTTTAAAAAGAAACCCTTATATAAGCCTTTCACAATTGAGGAAAGAGTAATTAACTTGCATAATTGTTAGTTGTGACCTGCAGTTTCAGTAATGTAGCACAGCAGGCCTTTAAAATGTTCAGGCACAGGCTGCTAAATAGGATGTGTGAGGAAAGGAAAAGATGCAATCAGAGATTTTGATCTTCCTTCTCATCTATACATATCCCTGCCATGGCAGCAAACAGAGGGTAGATGGAAGAGGAGATGACCTTCAAGAATAGATCTCAGATATCAATTTTATTTCATAAATTTTATTCCTCCCCTCAAGGCAGAATATTTCTCCAAGGTATTATGGTTGGCTGAGCAGAGCAGGAGGAAACACAAATTTAAAATCCCATCAGAGTGGCATACACGATGCCATACAAGTAATGAGAGAGAGGAATTTCCATATGATGGCTAAACAAGCACCAAGAGAGGTTATAAATCCAAGTTAAAAGTCATATATTAACTCTAAAAACAAAATAGAAAGATTCAATTAAAAAAATCTGAAACTTGAAGTAACTGAAAAGAAGAATAACCATGGGAAACCTTTGTGGAAAAAAATCCTTTTCCATTACTTCAAAATAGACAGATGGCTAGCACTGCAGTTTACAGCTCAGAAATGCTCTAAGCATGATGCTGTACTAGTCCTATTACCTCCTCTCCACTGCACCTTCAAGCAGGAAAGAAGGCTACTACGTCAGACCAAGTGCCCTGGCCTCAACTTGCTCACTAACCTCACATTTCTCAATTCTACATTCACTACTCTCCTCTTGTTCCTTCTCTTTTCAGTGCTTAAAATTTGCTTTATTTCAAATCACATCTAAATACATTATATAAGTGCCAAAGCAAAATTAGCAGACGCATGCTCTTGCCTAGTAGTTGTTCTGTACAATAAATAATTGAAAATCTGATAAGTAAAAGCAGGAAATCCTGGACGCCAGGTTCTTACATACCCTTCTTCTCCATTATTGAAATCCTCCTTTTGATAACTACCTTAAATGATTTTCCTGTAGGCATGCTACAGCAACACCTGGCAGGATTTTAAAGACGTGCCATTCCCTTGCAAGGTTTCCAAACTCTGGTGCTCAATAAACAATTGCTCTGCACTGATCAAGTCCATCTGCCCAAGGAGCTCATCCCTGCAATTGCTCTATTGTAAGGGCAGTAAGCAAAATCAAAGTCCTGACATACACAGGGGCTCTAATGGGTACATCTCATGAAGAAAACCAAAGTGGCCTCCAATGTGAACCTCTATCACCTCTACACATCACCACATTAAAACAGGGCATCTCAAACAGTTATTTATATTCATCTTTGCTGTATGTAAGGCCACTGCTAAAGCCATCTGCAGTGGATCAGCCTGCACAGCCAGAGCCACAGTGCACTGCCCGGGCACTCGGTCACAGCAGGGGACACCAGAGCATGCCGCCATGGCCCTGGCACTCCTCTCCCATCCTCCACGGTGCATCCCTGCCTGAAACCCACCCGCACACCCTCCCCACTTCTCTCAGAGAAGCTGATTCAGAATCAAACTCAAAGGGAGCAAATTAACGCAGCAAAAAAACCTCACTTCAAATATAAGACTGTGTTTCCAAAAGCAGCCTTCCATTTTTAGAGCAACAGCTTTTAAGTCCTCTGCTTGAGACATCTTGACTGCTATTTCCATGAAAGCTGAACACTTCCAGCTCCCAAGGAAATTAGCAAGTGAGGTGGGTGCTCAACATCTCAACAAGCCACGGCAGTACTTTCTGCAAAGGAAAAATGTTAAACCCAAATTACCTTAAATTAGGAGATGCTATTCCATTTTAGAATCTATGCAAAAAAAATAAGTAATTGGAAATTAAAAAAAAGAAAAATTAATTCAAAAGATGTAGTGAAAAAAGCAGCATTTGAAAATGCATTTAATTCCTGCATCCCCAGACTCTGGATTTTTCATAGCCTTGGGGATATGCCAGTATGCTGAAAAGATGAAAGTTAACATTCTTCCAAAGGGGTTACACAGATGACATGCTATTAGCCATCAACAAAACAGTAATTACAATGGCTTTATTTGAGAATATTTTTGATAAATAAAGTTCCTTGAAAGACAGTTAGATATTTTGTTATGATGACATTTTTACATTGTGTGCAATTTGTACTCTACACAATGTCTAAATTTTAACACAGCCAAAGGCTCCACTAGAACTGGGTATTTAGGTCATTTATATTACTGCAGTGAAGCGTCAATTATTTCGTCTGATACTCCTAGCCGTTCTGTAATTTGCCAAGAGTAATGTTTTCCGTCAGGAAACTCTGGCAAGTCAATAAGCACAGGCTTGATTTGACTTGAACTGGCATCAAGGTTAGAAATGGAGAGGGCAAATGTGAATCTTCACTGTAAAACTAAATACTCTTGTTTTGTGGGTGGTTAGCCATGCTTCCTGATCCTTCTCCTCATCAGCACTGTTCTCTTAACAGATGCAAGGCAAGAAACATAAAGAAATTTCTACTTGTCGATGAAAATGTCTATTTAATAAATGCTACACAGTGAATTACGAAGCAACATAAGCAAAACATGCTGACAGTTAGCAAAAGGTTTCAAGGAACAGGAGTGATCACTGAGACAAACTCTGCATACAACAAGAATGGTAACATTTGGTTTACATACACAAAGAATAAATCAGGAATTTTTTGACTTGCCCTTTTCTTCCCAGAGGGACCTGTAAGCTCCAGAGTATCCTGGGTCTTCCCCAGTTCTGCCCTTGGTAGCTGTTGAATTGTTGCCTAATGCCTGTTAATTATTTTGCTCCTAAGTATATAAGAGGAACAGAAACCTCTATCTGTCACTTCAGACCTTTCTCTTCCCTTTGCAGGGCAAAAAGAATGGAGAGGTCACTGACACCATCCTCTTCATGCTGATTTTGAGATCAGCAGAATTCAGTCACTGCTGGATGAACTAAGAAAAATTAATTTATTTTTTTTTATTTATGCATGAGGCACAAAGAGTTTTGGAAAAGACATGAAGGCTACAACAGTCAGCTTTTTAATAAAACTTATGGCAATAATAGCACATAAAATCAAACCCAGGAGTTTAAAAACCTAAACCCCTAAATGTTAACAGCCAGTTATAACTACAATACTTATTCCAAAAGCTAGCGACTTGTGTATTGTGTAATTTAAGCATTAGCAACTAAATTTGCTTCTGTCTGCTTTCTTGGGGTACAATTTAACGTGCCAAACCATAAACTGTATCCATATAGGACACAAGTCTAGAACAATTGAAAAAGCCATAAAACAAGTAATGGCACATACGTTTATAAGAGCTGGCCTACAAAATCTTCATTTTCATTACCCTCAAGACTTGACTGTGTGTAGATGGCTGCTATTTTTCTTCTGCTTTTTGTTTCTTCTGTCAGTATCAAAAGAATGTCATCATCACAATCTGCCTGCATTTCCTGCCACTCTCATCTAGCAGTCAGACCAATCTATACTGGCATTTCAGCAAGGAAAATTACTCCAAAGCCCTTTCATTAATGGACAACCAAATAAACATTTCTCTCAAGTAGTCATACTCCTCAGCAGTTCCCAAGAACCTTGCATCCATATCCAAAAAGGGGAAAACAATGACACACCCTAAACAGAAAGAACATTGACAGTAGATCTGCAGTACTCTTAATAGTCTTCAAACTGCTTTCTTTTGAACAAGACAAACAAAAGAAATCCATTTGCTTAGACCCTTCACAAAATGCACATTTTGAAATTTCAAGTCAAAATAAGGGGCATAGATGCTATCATCAAAGAACAGCTGCTTTCTTAATCCATCAGGAAAATGATGCAAACAAAAGCTTAAATGAGCAAAATGACAAGAATTCAAATGTTGAGGCTGTAATTTTTAACAACTGAAAAACAGAGTGTGCTTTCCAAATAACTGCAGAGAGGTAAAATAATATGCAGATATTAAAATGCTGATGTATTCCCAGATTCAAAATATTTCATTGAAAAAGCCATTAAAATCTACCATATAGCAAATATAATGTCTTCCTGGTGATTGGAGCTACTTTCACTTCACAGCTGCTAGACAAACTGTCAGATTGTTTGGGTTATAGAACACAGAGTGTAATTTTTTTATTAAATGGCTTGTGCATCTAATTAGTTATTTAATAGAACCAATAGTGCAAGCAGCCAAGTGGAACAGGTGTTATTTACTAAATTTAATGAGGTAATTTG
Organism: Thryothorus ludovicianus; assembly: GCA_013397245.1. Classification (NCBI taxonomy): domain Eukaryota; kingdom Metazoa; phylum Chordata; class Aves; order Passeriformes; family Certhiidae; genus Thryothorus; species Thryothorus ludovicianus. Next base: position 443,403 of record VZTB01006094.1, on the reverse strand, counting down.
TTAGGAAAAGTTACCGTGAAATGCCTGAATGAAGAATGAACTAAAATTACACGGTAAGAAAAACAGGTTATGTTCAGCCCAGATATATAATATTAACCAGATGAACTGAAGACCTTCCCCATGCTACCACCTGAATTTGAGAGCTGCTTCCATTGCTAAAATCTGGAATAAAAAAAAAACAAAAACAAAACTGTAGCAATAAAAACTTCGTATTTGAATTGCTGCAAGTGTAGTTACAGCAGCAAGAAACTGACACTCAACCTACAAAGCCAGGTCATTTCTGCCAGCTCTGCTGAGTCTTTTATGTTGTCAGTGCAATGTAAAGTACATGCCAAAATACAGAAAGAATTCAACCTAAATTAATGGCTTAAAAACTCCTAAATCCTACGCAACTGGCACTGGAACAGGAGAGAAACCTTTACAGTGGGAAGCACAAGTCTTTTCATCCACAGGCATGTTAAGCATAGAGCAGGAGTCAGAAAGATAATTTGAGGAATATCTCCTCAAATTAAAAGCTGAAGACACTAAACACTGATACTGATGGCTTGTTGGAGTATGCTGCCCAGGGAGTTTCACAAATTGCATGCAAAACTACAGGCAAGGATGCACCACCAAGAAAGTCTCCCAAAAGAGATCTAAATTGGTGCTTGACATTTTGCCTTCCCAGTGTACATTCAGGGTTCCATTCCTGAAAGCAAAGCAGCATACCCAGCACAAGCTTAGTTTAACCCTAATCAGTAACTGAAGTCAACAAGCAATAGTTTTAACTATTAGACAGTATTTGAATCTTGAGCACCAGAAAAAGGAATAAATATCAACATTTCCTTAGTGACAATTATGCAAAATACAGCCACAAAAATTGATTTTCAACTATATATAATAATAATAATTCATATGTAAAATTCAAAATCATGACATGCAATTTAATATTCTTTGGCAGAAGATCTCTTGTGGTACTTTGGTATTCCTACTTCCTGACTTGCTACAATACACAAGAGATCACTTGGCAGCAGTGAATTATTTTACACATAGTCCAGCTGTATAGCCTAAGCCATGACAGAAGAGAAAGACATGGACCATCTAAGCAAAGCAGCCTTGGGACACTAAAAAGGCTGATTTAATCCCCAATTGATCCAAAACATTTTTAACTGGAACTATTACAACATTCTGATATTTTACATCAAGACTGAATGTTTCAGTATCTCCTGGACATGTCTTTTATGCTATATACTATTTACACAAAAACTAACTGAAGATAATTTTTTTGTGAGGAAGAGGTAAATACCACATAAAAGAAAAGAAATACTAAATGTATCATTTATTATCATTTAACATATCAATGTATAATTTAATAAAAAAAATAATTAGGCAGTTTGGACAGCCAAGATATGGAGCCTTTGATACTCAGTAAATAGTTGCTTATATGTCATCATCTAAAAGTAGACTGGTATAATTTAAAAAGTGTTCCAAAAATGATTCATCCTTCTAAGATTAATTCTCATATTAATCAATTTAAAACTAACATTGAATAAGACAATCAATAAGCGAAGGCGGCCTTTGTCAGGAGAAATCTGTTGTCACCTGGAGATACAGCTGAAGAAGCACAATCTAGGCACTTTACAAACCTATCAGCAATTCCCAGATCATTCCAGACTGCCTCTAGATTGATTGTATTCATAGCTGGCATGAACAGTCATACACTGGAAAGTTTTAATGGCTTTTATTGTTCTATATGCAGAATTTGTAGGTTTTTTGGGGCACACAAAACAAACTATGTAGACTGAATTCGCTTCATATTTTCATGTATCTTTTATACTTTCTTGTTTTTTCTTCCATTGTGAGTGTTACCTCTATTGAGAACCACCTGTAACTAAAAAGGTCATTATCCCATTCCACTGTTGGGCCACTCCTGGAATGCTGTGTTCAAGTTTAGTCCTTGCTGTGCAAAAAGGACGTGAACAGGCTGGAGAGGGTCCAGAGAAGGGCCACAAAGATGACCAAAGGAGCAGGAAGCCTGTTCTTTGAAAATGGCTGAGGGAGCTGGGTGTGTTCAGCCTGGAGAAAATAGGGCTCAGTGGAGACCTTTTCACCATGTTCCAGGATTTAAAGGGTGGCTACAAAGAACATGCAGATTGGAGATTCCCTTTCTACAAGGAGTCATATGGAAAAGCCAAGGGGTAATTCCTTTTCAAGTTACTCCTCGGGAGATTCTGGCTGGACACAAAATGAAAATTTTTCACAATGAAAAAAATCTGTCATCTGAATAATCTCTCCAGGGAAGTGGTGAATTTACACTGGACACCTTGAAGACCCAGCTGAACAGGGTGCTGGGCCATCTTGTTTAGACTGTGATTTTGCCAAGAAAGGCTGGACCAGAAAATCTAGGAGGTTCCTTCAAAACTCATATTCTATGATTCTGTGATAATTCTGTATTTAATTAATTCAAACATACAGCACTTTGCAAGAGAAGTAAAATAAATGCAAGTATGTGGTAATGTAGTAAATAGCACCAATAAGAGAAAAATCTCTCTCCAACTCCTGAAGCACATTGAAACCATTTCAACTTACTGAAGACTGAAGAGATTAAAAGCTTGTGAAATATTTCAGAGAAAACTGCTTCCCAATTATTAACACTAATTTAACACTGATTTTTTCTCTTATGTCTTCTCAAATGCCATTTTTTTAATTTTAAAATGTGCATCTGCATATACTACCTGTTCAGCTACTTTGGTGCTTTGCTGAAATAAAGAGAATGAACAGTGCTTTCCTGAATTATGAGGTAATTGGAACCATTCAATGGTTTTCATTTCAGTAAAGAATTCACCAAAGTAGTTGAAAATTTTGAACAATGCAACATGCAGAGAAACCAGGAGGTCTCTTCTAATTCTCCTGCTCCTGTGATACACTTTATAATTTCCTTCATGGATTTACCGGAGTCTGCCTTAATACTATTTATATGCCTTCTATCCCCATATGAAGATTCGAGGCACACTGATTAAGAACGGTCCTCTACTTTCCATCCTAAACTCACTTATGGGCTTTCTCCATGACTGTCAGCTCTGTCCACCACCACACTCCAGGGCAGTTTTTTAAATGCAAGACCTTGGAATTGTAAACAGCGACCCTGGTTGGTTTTTCCAACAGTTCACTAGAAATGCCTCACTGTATCTCTCGTAATACACACTTGCTTAGTACGTGGCTGCATAGCCTCAGTACAGTAACTGTAATAGCTGTGACTAACAGCAAACCCAGGTATTTCTTCCTTTATCCTGAATTTCCAGGAGGTATCAATCATAAACCCTAAAGTGATTGCCCTTCTGACTGACTGTAAACTCACAGCTGTTACATCAATCTTCAAGGTCAACTTTTTAATATTGTTTACAGCTCTAAATTTTACACAATCAGCTATCTCCACAGATGCTTTTTTTTAATCAGCATCACTAATGAAAATATTCTTCAGCTCTTGAGTATGTCTATCCAGTAGTTTCTCACCGGCCTGACTACTGTGTTTTCAACCTACACACTGACAGGGACCTGTTTGCCCAATTTGCTACCTAACTTACAAGTCTACCGGCAGAAGAAGAACCACTTCACTGCCACATATATATACATATAAGCTACAGAAATGCTCAAAACTAGTTTCACTGAATTCTTGAATTTGGTTAGAGCCTCTGGAGGTCATCTGGTCCAACCTCCCTGCCCAAGCAGAGCCATCTAGAGCCAGCTGCCCAGGACCATATCCAGTCATCTTCTGAAGATCTCCAAGGACAGAGACTTCACAATCTCTCTGGGCACCCTGTACCCACATTCAGAGACTCACAGAGTGTTTGTGTGTACCTTNCCAATAGGAAAGGGATTATGGGTCACATTGAAAAGGGCATCACCAGAAGAAACAAAGAAATCATTATCCCACTCCACACAGTGCCTGTCACGCCACTCCTGGAATGCTGTGTTCAAGTTTAGTCCTTGCTGTGCAAAAAGGACGTGAACAGGCTGGAGAGGGTCCAGAGAAGGGCCACAAAGATGACCAAAGGAGCAGGAAGCCTGTTCTTTGAAAATGGCTGAGGGAGCTGGGTGTGTTCAGCCTGGAGAAAATAGGGCTCAGTGGAGACCTTTTCACCATGTTCCAGGATTTAAAGGGTGGCTACAAAGAACATGCAGATTGGAGATTCCCTTTCTACAAGGAGTCATATGGAAAAGCCAAGGGGTAATTCCTTTTCAAGTTACTCCTCGGGAGATTCTGGCTGGACACAAAATGAAAATTTTTCACAATGAAAAAAATCTGTCATCTGAATAATCTCTCCAGGGAAGTGGTGAATTTACACTGGACACCTTGAAGACCCAGCTGAACAGGGTGCTGGGCCATCTTGTTTAGACTGTGATTTTGCCAAGAAAGGCTGGACCAGAAAATCTAGGAGGTTCCTTCAAAACTCATATTCTATGATTCTGTGATAATTCTGTATTTAATTAATTCAAACATACAGCACTTTGCAAGAGAAGTAAAATAAATGCAAGTATGTGGTAATGTAGTAAATAGCACCAATAAGAGAAAAATCTCTCTCCAACTCCTGAAGCACATTGAAACCATTTCAACTTACTGAAGACTGAAGAGATTAAAAGCTTGTGAAATATTTCAGAGAAAACTGCTTCCCAATTATTAACACTAATTTAACACTGATTTTTTCTCTTATGTCTTCTCAAATGCCATTTTTTTAATTTTAAAATGTGCATCTGCATATACTACCTGTTCAGCTACTTTGGTGCTTTGCTGAAATAAAGAGAATGAACAGTGCTTTCCTGAATTATGAGGTAATTGGAACCATTCAATGGTTTTCATTTCAGTAAAGCATTCACCAAAGTAGTTGAACATTTTGAACACTGCAACATGCAGAGAAANGTCTTCAGTAAGTTGAAATGGTTTTAAAGTGCTTCAGGAGTCGGAGAGAAATTTCATTTCGGACACTGCAACACGCAGAGAAGCCAGGAGGTCTCTTCTAATTCTCCCGCTCCTGTGATACACTTTATAATCTCCTTCATGGATTTACTGGAGTCTGCCTTAATACTATTTATATGCCTTCTATCCCCATATGAAGATTCGAGGCACACTGATTAAGAACGGTCCTCTACTTTCCATCCTAAACTCACTTATGGGCTTTCTCCATGACTGTCAGCTCTGTCCACCACCACACTCCAGGGCAGTTTTTTAAATGCAAGACCTTGGAATTGTAAACAGCGACCCTGGTTGGTTTTTCCAACAGTTCACTAGAAATGCCTCACTGTATCTCTCGTAATACACACTTGCTTAGTACGTGGCTGCATAGCTTCAGTACAGTAACTGTAATAGCTGTGACTAACAGCAAACCCAGGTATTTCTTCCTTTATCCTGAATTTCCAGGAGGTATCAGTCATAAACCCTAAAGTGATTGCCCTTCTGACTGACTGTAAACTCACAGCTGTTACATCAATCTTCAAGGTCAACTTTTTAATATTGTTTACAGCTCTAAATTTTACACAATCAGCTATCTCCACAGATGCTTTTTTTTAATCAGCATCACTAATGAAAATATTCTTCAGCTCTTGAGTATGTCTATCCAGTAGTTTCTCACCGGCCTGACTACTGTGTTTTCAACCTACACACTGACAGGGACCTGTTTGCCCCATTTGCCACTTACAAGTCTACTGGCAGAAGAAGAACCACTTCACTGCCACATATATATACATATAAGCTACAGAAATGCTCAAAACTAGTTTCACTGAATTCTTGAATTTGGTTAGAGCCTCTGGAGGTCATCTGGTCCAACCTCCCTGCCCAAGCAGAGCCATCTAGAGCCAGCTGCCCAGGACCATATCCAGTCATCTTCAGAAGATCTCCAAGGACAGAGACTTCACAATCTCTCTGGGCACCCTGTACCCACTTTCAGGGACTCACAGAGTGTTTGTGTGTACCTTAGGTAAACACAAATGACACTCATGTTCATGTTCAAATGGCTCATGTTCAAATCTGTGCTCTCCAGGCCCACAGGTCCTCTTCTACAAAGCTGCTTTCCAGCTGGGCAGCCCACAGCATAAACTGCTGCATGGGGCTGTTCAGCATGGGTGCAGGACTTTGCATTTTTTGTTATTAGGCTTTGTGAGGTTCCTGTCCACTCATTTCTCCTGTTGAAGTCCCTCTGGACAGCAGCATAACTGTCTGGCACATCAGTCACTCTTCCCAGATCTGTGCCATCAGCAAATTTGCTGAGGGTACACTCTGCTCCATGATCCCAGTCACTAATGATGTTGCACAGGAGTATTAACCCCTGGGGTACACTGCGAGCTACAGTTCCCCAGTCAGGCTTTGTGCCTCTGAGTTCAATCAGTCAGCCAGTTTTCAGCCCACATTTTGCCAGCTTCTTTGTGAAGATGTTACAGGAGGCTGTTGGAAGCCTTGATGGAGTCAAGGTGGACAAGACACACTGTCCTCCCCTCAGTGACCAGAGTCATTGCATCACTAGCAGCATCTGGCTGGCTGAGCATGACCTTCCCCTGGGGAATTCATGCTAACTACTCCTCATGACCTTCTTGCTTATTTTAAATGCTTTGAAAACACTGGAAAATATACTATTCATATTCAGTACTTTAGTAGTTAAAAATTAACAGTTAAATCTGCTTTAAATCTACACCAATTAAAAATCTGTAATTTCAGTATACAGCATGTTTTCTTCTGATTTCAGATATCCTGTTTTTTTCCCAAGTAACAGAAATGCACAAGTCTTACAATCCACACACATTTTCTTCCAGAGGTACGTGGAGAAAAAGAAACTGATTTATCACAAAAGAATCCATGCACACTTGCCATCAAGATCCTAAGTTTTTGAGAGATTTTCTATGAACCCTAGCAAAATTCCCTCCAAAATCTTGCCCCCAAATCTTTGGTCTCTAATTATTAGAATCTTACTTAACATGTAACCATAAGTAGACTAATCAAACAAGAAAAACTGCATTTCTTTTCAGCTAAGTATATAAATCCTGCTCTCGCGTGTTTTTCCTCCCAATTAAGAAGTTTGCACTCTCAATAAAGCTTTGGGGAAAAAAGACCCAATTAAAATTTCTAGAACTCTTTGAGCCTACATAAATTTTCAGGACAAAAATTTGCTACCTGAACTCTGGAATAAACATATCTACCAATATATGAAAGGCCTCAGCACCCTCAGGAAATTCTTCAATGACCTGAATGTGTCAAAAAGAGGGAGAAGCAGATGACCACACTGACAAAAAAAATGCATGAATGAGAAACAGTGGATCAACTACTTACGGTATCACTGCAGAGAGCATTTCTACTACAATTCAGTATATGCTTAAAACTAAATTACTTTCTAAAAAAAATCAATCATGAAACATCACATATGATTTTGCTATATAACCTGTCATAATCTGAAATATATTGGAAAACAAAAGCATTGAGTTCTGCTTAGAAAACATGACACAACAATGAACTTTGGGGTCAGATTGTACATTCTCTTAGGAATAGTTTAAATTCCAGGAAAGGTCCGCAGAAATAATTAAAAAGTAAGTTTACAGTGAAAATATAATATTGGTCTGTTTTTTTCAGAATAAAATTATTCAATTCCCACATCCCAGATAAAATCTTAGGAAAAAAGTCTTGATATCATTACAATAAATTTTCAGAAGATACTGAGAAAAATCGGTGGTTTTATGTTGTGACCATAAAACTGGATACAACTTCTAGTGTTTGTTGTATTAGTTAAAAATTGAAACTTTAACAGTGTAGAGATGAACACAATACCAGCAATTACAGGTGTAAAACTCAAGAAGGAGCTAAAGGGAGTAAAGTACTATCTTTTTGTTACTTTTTTTATCTCCTCTTTGTGACTGAGCAGCAGCTACGCACAACTGTACAAGGAGACATTTTTGAACCATCACTAAGCAGTTAAATGCTGCTGCTACACTGAACAGCTGCAGAAATTAGCCTCACCCATTAACAGTAAACAGCTTTGTGCCTCTTCATATTTTTTTAATTTTTACTTGCAAGCAGTTAGTTTCAAGAGATACCTACTCCTTCAAAATACAGGATAAGGTTAATTCTCTTCACTAGGTTTTCAAGGACTACAATTAAGAACAAGCACAACACTTTACCTGAACCTGAAAAAAACCCTCTGAAATGCTGATACTTCTGGAACAAAGAGATTAACATTCTTCAATTAAGAAAGGAGAAAGCTTTCTTCAAATTCATTTGCAAGCACTCCATATTATTTCATCAGTTCAGAGATTAGATGTGCGGGTGAAGCGGTTTCCAAGGTAACTGGGCTAACCATGGCAAAGTCATCAGGGTGATAAGGAACTCAAAACATTTCAGAGGTACCACATGGAAACAGAAGAGAACCTGATGAACTGCAGCTATTTAGATAAGCCCAAAGTGCACTTATTTTACACAAGTGAAAAAGGATAGATTAGAACAGTGTTTCTAATGTTTAAACTGCAAGTTCCTGTACAGTGCCTGAACACCTGATGTGGGACCAGAGGAGATGGCACTTCTCCCTGAACAGCACAAGCAGGAGCAGACCAAGCTCTTCAGTGCCCACGCAACCCAGGCTGCCTCCCGAGTTTCTGCTGCGTGGCTATTGGGTACAGGAAACCAGGGACACGGATCCCAGCAGCAACAGCAAACCTGGGCAGTGTTTACAACAACTGAGATGGCCAAAGTGTGGGGTTCCCCAGTTTAGTTCCATTACAAATGCCACTGAAAATAGGTAAGCTCCTCAACAAAACTGAACTTAAGAAGCCTGTTAAGGGCTTGGGGTTTTTTAGGTTTTAGGCCTTTAGGCAATTCCATTTCTAGAAATACAGTTAGGTAACAATGCAGAAAAAAAAACTGATTTGTGTTTATTATTGTTGTTGTTATTACTTTTTATTTATATATTGTTTATATTTATTATTATTTATGTTATTTAACTTATGTTTATTATTACTATATGCAAACTTAATTATCACTAAATACAGCACTTAAATGCAGTACTTGACATTTGCAATTTTTTTATCTGGATGTAATGATTCAGCAAATCTGTGAAAACTAGAAGGTGTGAGTGTTTCAGCCACAGAGAAACCCATAATTAAGAGCAAATTAAAACATAACACAGAGAAATAAAAATAGCTGCCCTTACATGGTGCCTTCTAGGTGTTGTTTGCGTTCTCCTCCTGCACAAATTGCACTACATACATCCATTTATATTATCAATCCACACTGAAATTTGAACTCAAGACAAAACACAACGTTTGTAGGCAAGGTTTTTATCTGAGGGCATTCACATATGCACACAAGCACACTGAAAAAAAAAAAAAAATTTTGTATGCAAAACAGGCAAGTTACTCCCAGTCTGCAAAGGGAGGAGGCAACAATTTTCCTCTGCGAAGGCAGAAGAGAGGTTTTCTGGAAAATATGCTGAGTTGCTGCTAAGCATCTGCTGTTTCCCATATGGGGCAGAAACTCTTGATGTACAGCCAGAGCCCAAGGACACAACACAGTGGACACATGAGGGACAGTCTGTCTTTGTGTCAAGACCTAGACTGGGTAGTTCATTTCATTTATGTTAAATACATCACTGTGACATATTATATGCAATGGATTCAATTCTATTCACTTTTGCTGCTGTATACTGTGAGAAACTGAGTTTTGTTTTTTAGTGCTCTAAATACCACTTCTGAAGGCTTTTGAAAAAATCTGGGAGAGAAAAGACCAGCTCATAATATCTGAAATACTTTTCAGAGCTCAATCCTGTAAGCTGCTTCTCAGCTGGAAACACCATCACCTACTGCAAAAATCCAGGGGGTTTCTGCAAGAATACAAACTGAAAAAGATTTACACTCAGTGCAGATAGTTCTAGATCACATAAAGTTCTCATATGCTTCTTGTGCACTGATTTCTTAATTTGCAGTACCAGAAAAAAGTTTGATAGAGCAGTAAGATAACTCCACATAATAGCAAAAATACCTTGTGCAGATTCAAAGACAAAATCCTCCACATTATATGATGCCTCTGAAAACTACTCATAGAACACAATACAGAGTACACTTTCTTAAGGTATCCACACAGAGAAAAAAAAATGCAACATCAACCCCCAAACTTTTAGCTTGACTAAGGAGAATTCATTGCCCTGGGTAGAGTTGGTAATTTGTGTAGCTCACTAACATCAGGATGCTACTGTCCTACATCTGCCCACAATTTAGGAAAACAAAGCAAAAGAAAAAAATTCAAATCAAAGCCTGTGGAACACAGCAGCACAAAATATCCCTCTAGGTCTTACCACCCCATAAGGCACTTAAATTACTGGCAGTCCAAAGAGCTTCATGCTGGGATGGAATAATTATGTCAGCTTAACATGTCTGCATCCAGCCTCCCATCACCCTCAGTCTTGGGTTAACACAGGAAGAGCCACCACACGTGCTGTGTAAACATGCTGTAAACCACCACAGGAAAAAGAAAAGGCCACTATCTGTACATGACATAAAACAACACATGATCTGCAGATGCCTCTGCAGAAGGACATAAAAGTGAACCAGCCATCACCTCCAAATTTAAGAGAAAAATCTCAGATTCTTCAAATACTGTCCTCTGAAAAACAGCTTACAGAAACCTGCACTTGCATCCAGTGATATATAGAGAACAGGCACTTATTTAGGTGCACGCAGGATCCTAGATACTCAATCTAATCATGAAATGAATTTTGTCTTCAAATTGGAAGCTTTCTAAACTACATCCTTGAACTACCATAAACAAAATACTGGGAAAGCATCAAATAAGTACGATCTCTTGTTGTGAGTAGTATATAATTATAAGCAAATTCTATAACCATTCATCAGCAATTAGCATATGGAGAGGCAGGCTCAGTAAGGAAAATTTATTTGGCTTGTTTTATTTAACATATAAAAGAAGAAAAAATACATTACTATATTGTAAAGTAAATTAGTCTTTTATTGGGCATCAAACAGCTACAACTAGACTGCTTTTGGTACCAACCTGTCTTATTTAATTTTAATCCAGGTACACCTAATTTATACTGCTGCCTGCAGTATATATATACACATATTCCCCAAGACAGTCCCCCCAATCTTAAATCTCTTGTTCCTGGATCATAACTTGATAGCATTATAGAAATGAAAGGAGAACAGATTCTGAGAACTGTAATTTGTTTCCAACTTTTATTGGCCAAGCATATAATTACATCCATGAAAGATAGTATTTTCAAGGAAGTATCGAGTCACATTGGACTGCTGCAGAGAAGAAAGTCAGCACTATCATAAAAACACTAGGAACTCAAAGCACGGGTTGAAGCTACTTTCTTTTACTTCCTCTGTATTAATTTCAATTTCAGTTCTGCTGAAGATACAACTGACAACAAGCCCACTCTTGTCAGCCAGTTACCCATGAGGTACAATTCTGTCCACAGTACATTACTCACTACCGACCATTCCATCATTTCCGAAACCTGGTTTCACAGGTAGTAAAGAGCTACCATAAAGTGGGAGGTGTGTTTTGGAGATGTTGAGGACCACACAGAAGTTCTCTCAAATCACAGTGGTGCAGGACAGAGCAGCACTGCAGGCAAGAGGCAAGGGCTCCAGCACAGTGGGCTGCAGGTCCAGTTTCCTCAGATCTCCTCTGTACTTCATTTACTTGTAAGTATGTAAGCACATGTTGTAAACAGCGAGTAGTATTTTCCTTCTGTAGTACTGTGACATCAATTAATCAGTATCATAAGACTTCCCCAAAGTTGTTTTACAGTTTTTATTTTCCATTAAACTTGAAGGTCTTAATTCTACTCCTCCCTCTTCCATAATCCCTGTTGCATAACTGAGCACTATTTCATCTTGCTCTGTTTCTCTCCCTTCTATCCATTGTTCTCATTTATATTCATTATGCAGACAAAGAGACACTCTAGCCATGAGGTGAATACCTCGATAAGGCCCTGACTGTGTCTTCAAGACACAAATAAGAAAGTCTATCCTGGTTAGCCTGGTTTTAAAACTATTCTAGCTCCTTTATTCATTGATGTTTTATTTATCTCTCCCCCCATCCTAGCCCCGGGGGAATGCTCCACACTGAAACTGCTTTAGAGTCCTGGAGTTAAATGTTAGCCTTCGTCACCTCCCACTTCCAATGAGCATAAGGGGAGAATCAACAAAAAAACAAACAAAAAAAAGGTAGGTTTCAACTAATATTGCGACTGAAGAAAACAGGATAGAGAAGTAGAGAGAGGAGGTCTGAGACACAAATAATATCTGATATCACTAACTGGGGACTTCAATTCAGTAAAGTACTTTCTTATCAGTTGGTCAAAGAAAAACACAGTATGNGAAACGAAGTTGCGACACGGTGGTGCTACACAAAGTAAGCACAAACGCTGACCAAGGCACTGCCTAGGGTCAAGAATCAATCTATTGAGTACTACAGTCTCCCTCTGACTTCTTCCAGCTTAAAGCCCAAGTGAAAACTGCAAACAGATGCCTCCTTTAGTGAGGGCCCAAGCCTACAACTGCCTTCTGAAGGCAGGCGACTGTCCATTTGATCAAAAACCCAAGAAAGATCTAATTCCCTCTGTGAAACCCTATCCAGGAGATGAAGATGACAGTAGTGAGCACCATATAAAAGGCCAAGTGCCTGTAATGCTCATCACCTACATGGGAGTTAAAATTTAATTCCCCTTACATCGAAGAATCTCTTTTTAAATCTAACAGCTCCTTATCGTTTCACTTTAATGAGTCTTTCAACACATCTCAGATCTCAAGGCTGCCTCCTCAGTGCCTAAAGGAAACAGTCTAAATATTAAGCTATGCAGTCATGTTTGCTCTTGTGTTCTTTCTAGTGCCAAGACCTGCAAAATCATCAACAGAACAGACAGATCTTTTGGTCTCACATTCAGCTGAAATGATATAAGAACACTGTAACTTAGGGTGTAGTGTTCAGGTAGATGCTCTTCTAGAAAATTATGGAAGTCCAAGTCACCTTCCTATGCACATCTTCCAAAGATGGTTACCCCTTCTCCATGCTTTTTTGTTAATTGTATGAACCAGCCAAAGTTTTTACTAAAATGTTAGTGTAGATTTTCACACACCTGAGAAGTTGCTAGCCTTCATGAGATGATGTACACTGAACTCCAAGATCAGTAAGAAATCTCATTAAGTGATAGCAAATAGCTAAACATAATATTGATCAGCTTAGAAGTGTGATGTGATCACACAAAGGAGACTCACTGGCTAGTAATTAAACTAAAAAACTGATTTCAGCTGAAGGCACTGGAGGCTCTTCCATGAATTGGTGCCACTTGTTATAAACTGGCAGGCAAAACTACAGGATTTTTTTTAGTTATACATGCAATGTACTGAGAATTACAAATTGTCATTTCTTTTTATTAATAAAACAGCTTTGCATCTCTTTGAATATTAACAAATACTGAAACTATTTCCAGGAAAGCATCAGTTCATGGTTTCATTAGAGATCTACCTGAAGCAGACATTTTCTGACACAATTCTTGTAAGCGGATGAAGAGACCATCCCACCAGTACTTAGTAGAATTAGACAGCAGACTACCTGTCCAGTGCACTGTTTTAGGCTCCTTGCATAACAGACTACAATACCCAGGGCTGGTTGCTTTGGGAAAACAAAGTCAAAGCACAAAATAAAGGCCCACAATTGTTGTTATTATCTCAGCTAAAAAATATTGTAGTCTCACTGCTCGACTTTTAGCACAGGTGGCAAGTACACTGGCAACTCATGCAATGGTTCAGCCTCACCCTCTAAATAATCATAATCATGCTTCCAGTTTTAAAAAAAATTTCCCAAAATCATCTCAATTTGAGAAGCTTTTTGACACTTGATTTTGATGTATTACACTACCCTCTGAAGTTCTGTTTGTTCCAAACTTTCCCATTCTGATAAATTAACTTGCTATCACACGTCCATGAGAAAAGGAAGCACTGTCTGTTTTGCAACTCTCCTAATGCCCACTCTGTTCAACACTGCTGAACGCACCATAAGATCAAAAAAATTAGTAGCTGTGCATTTCTTTAGGTCACTGCCATCATCACATCTATCCAGGTGCTCTGTTACAAATGCACACTGATCACTTATTTTTCATTCCAAAGGGTGCAGAAAGTGCACAGGACTCAGTGATGTTGTAATGATGGCTTCCAGCACCATTGCCTGTCATTCTTATGCAGTACAGTTTGATTCTATAGTATAGGGGCACTCAGGAATTCCTGCATGCAAGCTCAGTGTTCTGAATCAGAGTTGGAGTTGTAATCCCTGGAAATCTGTTACCAGTACTACTCAACTAATCTACTGATCAAATTCCTGACAGCAGCATGACAAAGGGCTGCAAAATGTCTAGGAGTCCCAAAAATATCTTACTTCTGATAGTGATGCTTGATGTCTACACTAAATATACAAATACAGATGTAAGCAGAAGCACTTCATTCAAAGAAAGATGTTTCAAATGTAATTTATTGCTAGACTGCATTTTTTTCGACTTTAAAAACGTAATAAAATCTGAGGTTCGAAGGGGGTATGAGGGACAGTCCTCCTTTTCATCTACTTCTAGTGGGTTTTTTTTTAAGTAGTGAGACAAAAGATAAAATTTTGACCTTTATTTGGAGTAATCCTAGCCAGTCATTAAATGACAACTATTATTCATCAAGTCACCACGCAATGCTGTATCTTGGAATTCCAGCACTAATAAAAGACAAAGAATTTCATCTAGTATTTCATGATTATAGTACCACTCTTGTTTAAAAGAGAACAAAAAATACCTAATATCAGAGAGAAGTCATATCATGTTTACCTTTAACAGACTTTTGCTACATCCTCCTGGCAGGTTTACCCTGCACTGCAAAAATTCTTGCAGCTAAAGCAAGCCTTGGGAGCATTATGTTTGTGAAGTAGGAATAAATTACAGAGTTTTTAAGATAAAAATTTATCTTTAAAAACACTTTGATGAATTACCACTACAATATTTTATTAGTCAAGTATCTTCATACACAAATAAGTTTGTTCTTTTAATTCTTTTCTAGATGTACAAGTATATCCTCTAAAAAGTGGTGGCAGTAGATTTGCCTGTAATTTGGTCAGATGAAGCATATATTCCACACAACACAGACCAGAAAAAACACTTTTTCTCCTCTCAGTTGTCAGCCACAGTTTTAAGGAAAACTGTGATAGAACATATGGCGCATCTAGATTTTGTTGTCTCTCACACAATTAAGAACCAAGCTACCAAAAGCAAAGCCTGAGATCAGAACAATCTGTGGAGTGTACAGGAACCAGAGAATGAACAGCATTCAGAGAGCCTCTACAGATATGAAGCTATGTATTTCACACATCATTCACTCATTATAAACAATAAAATACGATAAATAAAATCTACATAAAATGCTGCAACAAAAACTCAGTGGAGAAGCTACCACAGTAAATTCTTGACTCAAGCTATGAACACAATCTGCATAAAACAATGAAAAAATTATAAACTAAATTATTAAAAAAACTTCTTTGTTGCATTTTCAATTTTTTAATGCAATGCAAAATGTCGAGTACGTAGTCCTAGAAAACAAGCAATCTAAGGATAGAAGGGGAAATTCTGTCCTAGACCATCACAAAACTGCAGCCCTGGAAGTGTCCAGAATCAGTGGTGGTGGGGGTGGCTGGAGGGGAAGGAGAAAGATGAGAAAAAAAAACAGACTATATTTTGAAACCAAAAAATCTCTTCAATGCACAGGTAGCATCAGGCTAAAGTGAGGCAAAATGCTGAAGAGTTCAGCTGTGTATTTTGGATAATGCTATACTGAAGGACAAGGCAGCAAGCAGCACTGGCCTTTGAAAGCTGGAGCAGGACCCTGCTGGGGCACAGGGCCAGTTCTGACCCAGCCTGCGCTCCCACCCCATTGCCCAGCTGGGGCACGAGACCACCACTGCTCCCCCAGCACCCTCCCAGCTTCTCACTGCTGGATTCAGCTGCCACCAGCACAGCCTTCTCAAGCTAAATCCAGCTTTCTCAAACTCAGAAACTTGGAACTCTCAATGGAACAGATTAACCACAGTGGTTCTTCGGGGCTTACGGACACAAGTGCGCTTTGCATTAGGAAAATAAAATTAAGTAAATTATATATGGGCACAAGAGCTTTGCTTTAAGAGAACCACTTATAAGCCAAAGGAGTGAAGACAATTTATGCTATTTGCTATCTACTCCCTTTTTTCAAAGTAGTACTCAAAAAACTTCCTGCTAACCCCTCTCATGTTTCAGAAACAGCTGTTGGTCATCTCCAGACATACACGCTGAACTCTCTTCTGGGAGTTCCTAAGCTTTACAAGACCAGCAAAATGCCTCTCTCCTTCAGTACTGGAGAGATAAAATAGATACACTAGACAAAACCAGAAACTTGGTATGTTTCACAAAGTCAATAAATCAAAGATTTCTCCTAAGGTGTACAGCCCAGGATGAGATTATTTACCAGTTTAACCACAGCTTTTGAGTATTTCGGCTCAACTGGGTACTCAGATCACATTCCCATTCCAATCAAGGCTTACCCCAGCAACAACCACCCAGACTTCAGCTACTGCTACATGCAAAATGTTGGTGGGCTTTGCCTCTGCTGCAAATGAACACTACTTCTCAAGAGTTTTATTTTTATATCAGCAGTTTTAATTTTTTCCTCTTCATCATAAATATTAAACTCATAATATTTGCTTAAAGATTTTCCCAAAATCTTTTGCCTTATTAAATGTTACTTAAAAGGTTAGGTCAATCTGCTTATGTATACAACAAAATATGTCTCCAAAAAACCCTTAAAATCCTTTCTCATCTGTTTCGATTAGCAGTGGTGGGCCTAGCTTCTCATTAACAAGAAACATTAAAAATCTAATATCAATCCTTAAACTTAACTATCTGTAATTACAAAGCAAGAATTCAAAGTTTATGCAATGAACTCCTACTAAGATACTCATATAGTATAGCAATATAGATTTAAACAACATTAACTATTACAATCAAACCTATTGGAGCTGCTGCACTACCTTTGGATTTGCAAAATCATGCAGTCTTAAAACCTGGTAAATAATACAAGAGGTCATTTAGCATATTTTATAAATAATAAAATTAAGAGAGTTTATCTTGGATGCAATTTAGCTGCTTTCTTTACCAAACTATTAGGAAAATAATTTTTCTCTGACCTAAATGAAGCAACAGAACCCATGATGGCTCAAACCAGAAGGGATCTAGAAAGGTCATCTGGTCCAATCCTCCAGCTCAAGCACAGCAGTCCTTGCTCAGGACCATGTCCAGACAGCTTTTGAGTATCTCCAAAGACAGAGTGCCCATAGCCTCTCTGGTAACCTGTGCCAGTGCTGTCACCATCACAGGGAAAGAGATTCCTGATGTTCACAGGGAGCCTGTGGTGTTTCAGCTGGTGCCTGCCCTGTCACTGGGCATAACTGGAAAGAGCCTGGCTCTGTTTTCTTTTCACCCTCCCTTCAAGTACATATATACATTAATAAGACCACCACTGAGTCTTCACTTCTCCAGGCTCAGCAGTCCCAGTTCTCTCAGCCTTTCCTCACAGGAGATGCTCCACACCTGTAATCATCTTAAAGGGCCTTCACTGGACTTTCTCCAGTCTCCTGTGCTGGGGAGCCTGGAATACAGCCCAGAACTCCACATGTGGCCTCCGTGCTATTGAGGAGGGATCGCCTCCCTTGACCTGACAGCAGCACTCATCCTAACACAGCCCAGAATACAGTCAGCCTTCCTTGCTACACGAGCACATGGCTCATTCACATCCCACTTGTCCAGCACCCCAGAGTCTCTTGTGCAAAGCTGAACAGGACCCACCCTCTGGATGGTCCCCAGGACATTACAGTGCACGACAGGACTTTGCACCTCTCCCTGTGGAACTTCACCTGCACCTCTCTGTACAGCCAGTTTCCAATCAACCTCATTGCCTTCTCATCCAGCCCGTATTTAACAAGCTTCTCTATGAATACATTATGACAAAAGCCTTACTGAAGTGAATGTAGACAATAGCCACTGCTCTCCCCTCACCTTCTGAGCCAATCATTTCTTTGTAGATGCTTATGAGGTTGATTAGGCACAACTTCCCCTTTTTAATGGTCAAGACTTACTGGTAATGACTGCGTCATGCACTTGAAGTAAACCACAGGAAGTCTCAGCAGTTAGTTTGGATCTACAGCTGTTAAGCTTGGAGAATTTTTCACTGGCCATACACAAAGAAAGAGAGAAAAGAAAAAAAAAAGAAAAAAGAGCCTCTCTGTTTAATGGTATTTCCCTCTCCCTCAACTTAAATATTAACATGAAAGAAATGTGCAAAACATCAAGGAAGCATTTTCTAGTCCACCTACTAAAGAAAGATAAAACTGAGCAACTACTTCAGAGGAAAATGGCTGGCCAAAGGGGAATAAAGAGCTACATGGTCTGGTAGTCTCTTCCTATCAAATGTCATACTGAAACATTCTCATTTGTATTAGTGCACTTTGCCACACTGCTAAATTATCAGCTTTTTTCAAGAGTGCTCTCAACCTCTGGATTAATGAGTTCTCTCTGGTTTGCCCTTGCAAAAAGATAGAACATTAACATATTTTTGAGTATTCTATTTAAATGGCCCATGCACAACAAAATCTACTGGGCAATCACTCAAGCCAACACAATGAAAAAATATCTTTGGGCTTATAAGAAGGCAGAGTTAATAGGTATGTCAGATTCTACACATCTAAGGAATGTAAAGTATGTCAGTACCTAAATATATCACCATCCATCTTGAAGATGACTGCAAGCTTATAAAGATGTAAAGATGATTACAAGCTAGATAAAAAAAAAATCCTAATGCTTTATCATACAGGCCATGATCTAGATGAATTAGAGAGGAGTTTGATAGCATGACTTTTAAAAGCATCTGTAATTTATTGCTTTCAAATAACTAATGCAAAATACAGTGATTTTATCAAATAGAAGTCCCTAGGTCTACAGGCAGCACAGACTGAATACTGGAAGATATCCTCTCAATGTGAACCAGCATCTTATGCCCTTGAGATTATTCATTGAATATTAAGGCAGATGGAAACTGCAGTGGAACATCAGAAGTTACAAATGTGCACAGAATAAGAAGTGCAGCTTTATGTATAATAGCACAAGGCAAATGGGTCTTGGAGATAGCATCTGCATTCACACTTTCCACTAACTTTATCATATGGCATTATCTGAGTGATCTGATGGGTCTCTTGAATCAACTCTCCTAAGTATTTCAAGTAAAATTAGCTTCTCCCAATAGAACACTGTCTATATAAAAAACGACACGACGGAATAACATCCATTGCTTTGTACCACTTAATTACAGGAATGTCTGGTACCCTTTTAAATAGATTATTTGTGGCCTTCAAGTTCAACAGAGCTAAACGTAATTGTAAATCTAAGAAATTAACAGATGCTACTAGACACCACAGTAGTCAATCAGGAACACTGGAAGAGTGCCTTCTATTAAAATTCTTTAATCTCAGTTGGCAAACATTCAATTCCATCTTAAAAGTGGAATGCTGACCCTTAGTTTTAAGGTGCTTTTTCTTTTGAATGCAGAAATACAATAATGGTCCTTTTCAGACCTTGTGTTTCACCTAATGAGCAAGATAGGTTTCTTAAGGCCCCTGTTTTATGATAGAATAACCAAGAAGACGACACATAAGTGCATCAAGTTGCTACAGCTCTCCCTGCAAACCCACCTGCCTTGGGCAGAATCCATCAGACACGGTCCAGATGAAGTTTCCTTGGCAAATTATAAAATGACACCCATAATTCCCTACTGCTTCCAAAATATTTTGCTTCCTGTTATCCAGAATGCCATTTGCCTTCCTCACAGCTGCATCACATCATGGGTTGCTGTCATTCTGAGTGAGCAAGTCAGAGTGGCTTTCTCCTTAGCTGTCATCCCCTACAAACGAGTCGCTGGTTTACTGTGAAAGTTCTCAGCTCATAAATCTCCCCCCACTACTCAAGTCCTCCACATTTTACTGTAAACCTATGCAATGATAAGGCTTCCCTACTTCCAGTCAAAAGCGAGTGTCATTAGTGTGCTCCAACTTCCTGAGACAGAACTACTGAAATTTTTAACAAGGTCTTTTATCTTATCAAAGGCAGATTCTAATTTAGTCTGGCATATACAACCTCTGATAAATCCATTTACATGTACTCCATTTGCCTCTCTGCCTTTGATTCTTTAAAAAGTGTTCTCTATTGCTCTGCTACAGGAAAAAAAAAATTCAGGCAGACAGAACCACCTTTTTTCTACTTTCTGAAAAACAGCTATTAAATTTTCTCTTCTGCAGTTAAATACCATCTCTACTTCGATAGTGCTCTTTTGGTTTTGAAATATTTGCTACATAATTTTCTAAAACACAGCTTCCTTTTACCCAGCCCCATACAAACCTGAGCACTAGGAACCTGTAAGTTTCTTCTTCACTTCACTATATGAATTTCCACAATAAACTGGGGGTGATAACTCTGACCATAACTTCATACTGCACAACATCCACCTTCCTTTCTTGTTGAATTTTTAATGGATGAATAGCTTTTTACTACTTGGACTATTTTCCTTTACAAGGTCAAACTCAGCTTGACTTCTGGCAACTTCTTAGTCACATTTAAGACTTTTGAACTCCATGGCATTCTTCATTTTTTTCAACAACCACTTCTGCCACTCCTAAGTTCTTGGCTAACTTATGATGTTCTCTTTGGCTGACTTCTCTTCTGATTAGGTCTGCAGTGATTCTGCTTGTGCAGTCTGCTTTTTCTTGGGACGAAAATCCTACGCACTTTTTCTAATTCTGAATCAAAGAGTTCCCTTTGCTCTTTGGTTCAGCTAATTTCAAACCATTTCCCTACAGTTTCTCAGTCTGCATTTTTGAAATTCAAAACCTTTAATTGGAAACCTCTTTTAATCTAAACCATACAAACCTCTGATGTAAATTACTTAATCCAAATTCTGTTTCTACGCACAAAATTCTGTTTCTTCTAAAATGCCCTCAATACTTATGAAACTCAGTTTTTAGGCAACATTATTTGGTTTTAGTTCAAGAACTATGTATGTGAACAGAGCATCCAGGAATTGCTGATCCCTAGAATTAGTAGGGAAATATGACTTTTATAGAAGAGTTAGACTCCATAGCATACTGTAACAGGAAAATAACTTTATTCCATTTACTGTAGTCCAATAATTCCATGTATACAAGAAATCCCTTTTGTACCTGAAATTGTGTGCAAAAGACTTATCAGTGAAGGCATAAAATTCCACAGCAATCATGAGGTATCTTTCTACACCACAGGAACTGAATCAACTTCTGAAATGCTTTATCCCTTAACTATTTGTTATCTGAGTGCATCCAGTTTTGAATCCTTAATATTTACTTGTCATTCCTTTCCTTGACAAATACATATAAAAGGTTCTGTCTTTCAAAAAAAGATCTTTCATAAGAGTTTATTAGCAAAGCAAAGAACCTGGTTTTTTTACACTTATTTTTTACAAATGATCCAAGTTAGCAGGACAATCTTTACAGTACAGCACATTTTATTATTAAAGTCAGTAGAATTCCCCATACTTGACAATACCTGGAAAAAAGTATAAGTTCATTTTATGCAGCAGAATAGACATGTTTCAAGCTATCCAGCCAACAGCTCTGTATGCCAAACTACTTCACACATAGAGAAGAATGAAATTAATTACCAGCTTGCTGCCTATTTCATGAAATTTGAACATGAGCATAAAAATTCAGTGATACAGTCAAC
Organism: Thryothorus ludovicianus; assembly: GCA_013397245.1. Taxonomy (NCBI): domain Eukaryota; kingdom Metazoa; phylum Chordata; class Aves; order Passeriformes; family Certhiidae; genus Thryothorus; species Thryothorus ludovicianus. The sequence continues at coordinate 421,573 of VZTB01006094.1, read as the reverse complement.
ACTACAGGAGTCAGAGACTAAGACTACCTAATACTTTCATGGTTTAGCTAAAACTATCATTCACTCCTAACACTATAAACAAAGCATGGACTATGGCACCCCACCCTTATGTGGAAGGGAGCATCCAAGATTCAGAGACACTCGTGGTCAAAGGAACAAATGTCAGAGGGTCCGCAAGAGCTTACAAAATTTTATTAGTAAATTATAACAGCCCACCCTGGAGATACATTTCTCACTTTCTATGCCAATTAGCTATCAAGGGCAGTCTGATCTTCTAGACCTTTTGGGAAATGGGTTGGAGGGCTTTACTGGTCTTCGGTGGTCTTTATGACCACTAAATGATGACCAGTCTTGATGACTGGGCTGGTCTTTGGTCAACATTTCAGGCCCAGTTCTCAGCCTCATTCCTGCACTTGGGCTGTACACTGTTGTGCTTATCACCAGGAGCCCCAACAAGAAAA
>VZTB01006094.1:375823-412559 GCA_013397245.1 Thryothorus ludovicianus | reverse complement strand
CCCGCGGGTGACAGGTGCCTCACCTCCTCGGCGAGCCGCAGTGGTTCGCTCCGCCGGCGGGGCGGGGGAGGCGGCCGGCCCGCTGCAGTCCGGCCCCGGGCGGTGACTGCCGAGAGGCGGAGGACGGGCCGGGCCGCGGCCACGCTGCCAGCGCCGAGTCCCGCTGGCTGCCCCCGGCCCGGTTTATCCCCTCTTCCCTTCCCTGGAGCGCTCGTTTCCAGCGTGACCCCCGCGGACCGGGCCCGCCCGGCACCCGCCCGCTTCGGAGGAGGCAGCGTGCCCGCCCCCGCGCGGGAGGGGCAGCGTCCCGGGTCCCGGGAAAGCCCCCGCTCCTTCCCGCTGCGGGAAACCCGCGCGCACCGAGCGCTCCCCACGGATCGGGAGCCAGCGTGTTCCTTCCCTCGCTGTTGATCCGCTCAGCCCGGCTGCCCGGAACGTGCTGGTGACAAACCCCGGCAAACCGCTCACGGCTCCGTGGGCATGGCTTGTTCTGGCGGCCGCTGACAGGGACGGACGGAGGATCACCCTTGGAGCACAACCACAGCCACAAAGCCTTTGTTGTTTGTTAGCTGGGCGAGTTCACCACAAAAATGTTTTGGCTTTATAAATGTAATAAGAAAACTTAATTGCAGAACATGAAATCTCTAGGTAATTTGTAAAATGGGCAACCCGCGAAGGTAATTCCTAAGCAAAGTTCGTTGAACGAACTGCATACAAACCCAGAAAATGGCCTGGTGATGTACACTGCAAAGTCTGAAAAAGAATTATTTATGTATACAGAAGCAAGACAGTGGTGACTGGAAATAAAAAAAATGAGGTATATAGGTCCACAACCTTAATTCATTACTTTTAATGAGACTGAAGCATGGGTACTATATACCATTGAAGCATTCAAAGGTGTCAATCTCTAGCTAATTTATACCAAGGGGATGCAGCACAGAATTCTTTGCCTCAATAAAGCTTAAATAACCAGCATGAATATTTACAGGCAAACAACAAAACTTTTAAGATAGATTGAAAACTATCATTTTGATCAATACGTACACCAGAGGCCAGGCAGGTACAGAAGCGAGGGTGTGTCCGAGTTTTCCCCGCTGTCCTGGCGCACTGCACGGCCCCGCTCCGGCTCCTGCGGACTGAGGCACGGGAGGAGCCGGGACATTCCTGGCACGGCTCTGCAGGCTGCCGAGCGAGGCCGTGCCAAAGCACACCCACACAGCGGGGAGAAAAGACCGCACCAGGTGAGATATGGGATGAACCAGGACACAGGCAGCCCCTGAGCTTCCAAAGCAGCCACAGAAAGCTCCCTTCCAAGACCATGTTCCAAAGCATAAGAATGAAGGGATTATTTTTATTTTTTTTTTTAACAGCTGCTTGCAATAAGGAGTCCTACAGGTGATTCACTGCACAAGGACTGAAAATATTGCAGCTAAACAGGACATCACCTTTTAAATTCAAAACATCCGATATTACAACAAATCTGAGGCCCAGCCTCTCTGTCAGTATCTATTTTATTGGTATGATTTTGTAGACATGAAGCTGTAGGAACATCTAGAAGCCACTTGACTTTTGGAGATAAAAATATATTAACTGAACTTCAAGCGTTGTTGAAGAAGAATAGAGACATGAGGCAGGAATTTAAACATTTTTTTTCCTTTGTGATTTTTGGCTGAGGATGTGGAGTGGTTGAAGATCTTAGCACGTACCAGATTTGTATCCTTAAGAGTTTTGTAATTCCCACACACAACCAAAAAAAGGGGACAGACACAAGCAAAAATTAAAAACTCAAACAATTAAGACTATCTTAAAGAGACTACTTCATATCTAATATATAAAGATAATTAGAAAAATATCCACTACCTTACCTGTGTAAGTGAAGCCACAAATACCTTTAAATTAATTTTCTAACAGAAGTTGTGCAAACAAGATGGTCACTTTTTACCCATAATATACATGTAAGATAATATACACAAGTTGTATTATTTCATGGCAGAATAGTGCAAACTACCTCTATATTATACTTTAGTAGAAAGAAAGGAAATGAGACAACTCACTGATGCTGATAGAAGTAATGCACATTAAATCCCCAGTTTTCCACAATGAGAGATATTACAACTATGTTTTCCTTAAATGTGCTATAAGTAAACAACAGAAACATTCAACTTTGAAACAGAATCTAGTGCCAAATAATTTTAAGTAATGCCATGTTCCTTCAATACCACCTCATGTTCATTGCAGCCAAGATGTACAGAAACTACTGGAAATTTTGGCTGCTTTATCAGAGACAGTTGGGACTCTATTTAGATGTTCAGCTTTTGTTGCTGACACCTAAGTTATTCAAACTTACCTTATAATCACTTACAAAACATTTTCTGTCTACATCCTTATTTACACAGTGCCAGTGTGAAACTATGATTATTATTATAATGTCTAGGATAATAAATTGTATTTTATTTTAATTGTTATGTTGCTTTTTAAGACAATCTCTTCATATATGAATGTGGCCATGCATCTATAAAAATCAGAATTGTGTATCCTTTCACATTTTCAGTACTTTTGTAATAATCCATTTGACTAGAAAGTATTTTTAGGCTTTGCTAAAGTATGATTGATATTTCTGTTAATTCCTGAGCAATATTAAAATGCTTCATAGCATACTTTAGAGAAGATAAGAGACCAAGGGCCTCCTTATTATGTCAGTATAAAATCAGAGTAACTTCACTGGAGTTATGGAATTACTCCATTACCCAACCAATGGGAATTTAAAATGTGCTCGGTTTCGTATTTACATATGATAGAGTGTGACTGTCATTTTACTTGCAATGCAGTAACAGTTCAAATGATTCTGAATTCTCACATTTGGCAGGGAGAGACTCAGGTTGTTCAACCTTATTGGCATGACTTTAAATTATGCCCAGTGTCTTTTAAAACCAGTTTTGGTGCAGTCCCACAACACTGAAAACAGCTGATTTTCTGTTTACATTATATGTGTGGATTATATTTACTTACAATATTTTACTTGCTGTATTTAATTTGGACGTCACTGATGGGTTGTTTCAAGTCACTTCTCTGCTTTTAAGCCACTCTCTTCTTGTGATAGTGATTTATTTGCACAGCAGAGCAGCAATGCAAGTTTTTCCACATGGCTCAGGGAAAAAAATAAGTCATTCCATCATTTGTCTCCTGTCAGTGTCCTTCAAGCCTTACAAAATAAGACGTCATTTCTACGTCTGTTCACGTAGAAATGGAAATTATTTATTAAGTCTGACCTTTGGCCAAGAAATCCACTCTGCTATCCTGCCAAACCATTGGTGGGGAGGAGGCTTTTCTTCCTTATACATATCACAACATAAATAGAATTGAGTTCTGTTTTTTCCCAGTTCCCATGAATTCTTATTAATCAGCTTAAAGAGAAAGATCTGGTCTGAACAAAATACTTACATTTTGGCAGATAAGGTACATTCAAGTCAGGGTTCCCCTGAACCAGAGTAGCAGAGACTAAAATATACAATGAACAGCTATAATAATAGGTTGATAACCTGTAGTTTCAAACATGAGCAATCTGTGATTGCCATAAGTGTAATTCTTTTATATAGGAAGCCATTAATAGTTAAAAAGGGGAGCTCATTAATATCACTAATTTGGCAACTTCAGAAAATTGTTTTTACATAGAACATGTCAAACTACTTGAACGATCAAGAATAGCATCAAAAAAAGAACTTTGTCCTGAAAGATCTGAAGAAAATCTGCTAATGATAACAAAACTGCATATTCTAGCAGTTTATCAGAAAGGCAAATATTAGCATATGAAGGCCTAAACTAAGACTAGCAAAGCCTTTTCTCAGTTACTCTGAGGACACTTTCACATCCATTCTTAAACATTCTGCTTTTAAATTATTCAAGAAATGCGTAGCTATGGCTAGAATAAAATCAAATTTTCAAGAGGGGAAAACATGAATTATACACTGTTCAACTGCTTACTTTGAAATGGTAGCTGTGCCTTCATTAAAAGCTAGAAATCTTAAGAATGGTCAAAAGAGCTGTATTTCACACAACTTTCTCTTGTGAGCCCTCAATATTGAATTCTGCATTTACACCACAACACAGATAACTATTAGCTACCAGCTTAACTAGAACGATGGCAGCTAGTTGCAGAAAATACAAGATCTCATGGAAAAGGCAAAATATTTCACCTGCTAGGATTTGCTAAGAATCAGTCCCGGCAGAACTCACTTCATGTTAAACTGTTTAGGTGGAAAAACTGTTAGGAAGCATCCCATAAAACAGATCAGTTGACAAAGTGAGTAAGATCCTCCAAGGTGAGTGGTACCTGTCACCCACATCAGGTAAGAATGAGGATTCATCAGGTAAGTATCATATGTAAATATATATAGTGTAGAGAACTCTCCAGCTTCGTTGGGAAAGATTCAGACTTAGAAGTGTTACCAATTCAATTATTTCAAGCCAGAAGAGCAGAAATAAGAGATAGTTGAGAGACTCATCGTAATTCAATAGTTATCTCTTCAGATAAATATTTTTGTATTGCAACACTAATTTTCTATTGAAAAGGCAGTTTTTCTTTACAGTCTATGAGTCTAGAATACAGAAAATGGGATTTGGCAGTCTCTGCACAAAAGCATTATCTTAGAGTATTTCCTTAGTGCATCAGATATCCATTGTTACTCTTAAAGCTCACTTAGTGAGCCAACATGGAAGAAGAGAGAGAAGTATGCTAGGAGGAATATACTTGATGATCAGAGCTTATGAGTGTACTTGACACCGTCAGTAAATAACTCACAACAAATCTGATCACTGAGTTCAGGAATCACTGCCTTGGCAAATCAGGTAACATTTTGGGCCACGGAGAAGACAGCAAATTCAGTTTTCCAATTCCCTCTTCAAATTCAGTGACACTTTGGAGCCTACACTGACATTCTAGAAAGAGCAGAAGATGACTTCTTGGAGAGAGAAACAGAGGCCAGAGTTCACAAAACACAGCACACCACTGCTGCCTTGCAGCGAACAATCTATTGCCAAGTTGGAAAAATTTGTCTGAATTGCTCCACCCTGAAGCTGATGCTTACGTCTCTATTTGAGTTCACATTTTAGTTGTCTGTATTCCACACCCTCTTGGTAACATGAACGTAGGCATGTTACAATTGCATAAGTGTAATTTGTTTCTCCTTTTTCCTTTACAAAAATCTGGAAATTTAAATAAATAAAAATGAGAAACCAGCTTTTTATCTCAAAACAGCTATCTGTCACTTATAGAATGTAGCCCCAAATATTATTTCCCATGCCTTGGTAACCTGTCATGTACTTTGATTCTCTTTTCTCTCACTTTACAGGTACTGTCTTGCTAATGCACCATCAAGTGAAAGTTCTCTCTTAAAGCTAGATTTGGTAGTCAATTTAATTTAGTGCATAAAAGCATTAAATACTCAATTATTGTGTTCTGTATGGCACTAGATAATTAACATGGGCCAGCCAAAAATATTCCATTATTTTGGAAAAGCTGTATTCTTTGCCAAAGCATAGAAACAATATCACAGTACTGCAGTCACTGTAGAAATACAGGTTACATTAGTTCTGTGCTAACGCTAAAGCAATGGAGTAAAATAAAAGGAAATCAAGAAATCACACTATTAGAAAGAAAAATGAGAACACTGTCATCAGGTTGAAACACAAAACATAAGAATTAATGAATCAAAGTCTAAAAATTAACTATGCCATGTCTAAGAAAGGAAGGAACACTCCTTAATCAGTATAGCATTATAGAGGAAAGGGATTACATAAATATTTGCATGAAACAGAACAAGAAATTGCACGATACAGAAGAGAGCAGGTTTTGAAGGGTCTGGGCCATTGCCCAGGACAGAACCGCCCAGCAATAGCTGCTATAAGGTAGCCAGTTTCGCACAGGCAGAACCATCAAGCCCCGAGGGTAACAGAAAAGCAAGCCCAGGAGCCCAGGTGCTGAACAGCGGGTCTTACACAGAACTTTGGGGGTGTTTTACAAAAACCGAAGGTTTTTACTAAACCCAAAGTTTTTACAAAAACCGCAGGTTTTTACCCCCGAGCCCGAGCGCGGCGCTGGCCAGCGGCTCTTTGGCGCCTCCTGTCGGCCGCAAGGGGCGGTGCCACCCCTGGCACCGCGCGGTCCGAGCCGCCTGGAGGCACCGCGGGGAGAATATGCCGGGAAAACTGGGAAAAGTACTGAGTTTCTCTATTGCTCTGCAGGGTTATGTTCCGTTAGCTCTGCAAATACTTTATGCATCTTTAAACAAGGGAAACCTCTTGTCATTTCACTGTCAAGTCAATGGTTAAATCCACACAAAATAGCTGGAAAATGAAAGCTTCCACTTTTCAGAAGCTCCACTTCCTTTTCCTTTGAGAAAAGGGCTGCGTTCTGGAAAGCTGCATTACTTTACGAGTACTCTGATGCAACACATATTGCTGGTAAGAACAAAGTAGATGCACACTCTCCCAGAAGGGAAGCAGCGCCAGGGGAACGTGAGAAGCTGTAGCCTGTACTGGGAAGTGTTTGCCTAGACCTGCACGGCGGGTTTGAAACCAGAGGCAAACAGTAACTCATGCGACAGAGGCAAGGTATATTTACATACAAACCGCCCATCCATTTCCACTTAATAAATAATGTCTGACTTGGTCATTTGTATCTTAACTGTGAAACAACAAAGAGACAGAAAAGCTCCAGGGTGCATCTGTTGAATGGCACGCAGGCCTGAGGGGCTATTCCAGTGTCCCCTGTCAAGGGTGAGTGTTTTCATTTATTCAGGCATAGAGTCATGCACACTTTAGTAAAATAACAAGATCACTTAGTAAATAAGCTGATAGTAGGGTTTGGATCTAAATGTTTTTATGTGCTGGTGTCTGGGCAGCAAAAGCGTGTACTGCAAGCAGGTGGCCTCACAGCTCAGTAGAAGCAAACATACCAAAATCAAGAGTCTACAACAAGTGAACAGGAGGGGATGCAGAATCAAGAAGAAATAGGATGCAGAATTTTAACTCTTTTACCAAGAACTTTACATAAATTCAATTTATGGGAAAATTCTGCATAATGAGGTCACGTTACTAGTTTTTCCTCTGTGTTGTGTGGCATTGCTCTATGTGATACATCTCATACAAATGCCTAACCTCTCTTCCAAGCACTGTCTTGTCATCTAAGGAAAATGGTTGTAAAGAAGTGGGGGAGAGGACTGGACAGAAGGGTGAATGAAGGGAAGTGAGATGACAGAGGTCTAAACTAATTTAGACCTACTACCCAGCAGTCTGCATTAGCTTCACATCATGCAGTGTGAAAGAAAAATCACATTTAGGAGTAGATGGTGAGGAGGGAGAGACAGAAGGGGTTAGAAACTGAAGGTACAAAACTGCCAACAACCTGTCAGACCCGAGAGGGAAGTCATAAAGAGTGCATGAGGAGCAAAAGTACTTAACCCTTATTATATATCTATCTTGGATGGAGTAGAATTTTCAGATAGGGAATAAAATGACAGAAACAATAGAAAAGTTAGCTGCATGTGCCCATGCCTCTCTATAGGCATCTTTGAGAGTTCTACCAGTGCCTTGACTGTGGTACCTATCAGGCATGAAATCACTGGCTTTGGTTCATGTAGGTTGTATGGCAGAGACACCCTCTAATCAGTTCCAGATAATCCCAGCTGTAGGTAAACAGTTTTGCTTTATATTTCAGTAACTCCAGCTTGTCCTGTAATTGAAACAGGAAAAGAAGTTTTTATAAATAAAAAGGAAGGAAGCAGCTCAGGCAGAGCAACAAGAGAATTATTAGCTTGCATGGCAGTGCTCTTCCCAGACTGTGCTGAGGACTGACTAAGAACCCAGAAACAATAGGGAAATAACTGGGCTGGGAGAGTGGGAGGACAAGAGAACATTTTCCTTGTATCCTGTACTTCAGAACTTACTCAATTAGCTTTGCACACCTGCTCTACAAGAGCACATACAGGCAGTGAAGAGACTGATCTCATTAGACAAAGAAATACTTTCATTATTTCACTGCAAGGAGAGAAAGTGGATATTTAATACAGTATGAGGTAGTAGTAACTCATGGTGCTACTACTGGTTATGCTCAGTGCCATTCAGAGAAGGAAAAAGAACACAGTGCACCAAATTTTCTGAAACAGCTGAGAGAGTGGGAGTTTAATAAATCCCAAATTCCCTAGCACTACAGTTCGCCCATGCATGGTGTTCTCAGCAGTTTAAATGCTTTGGGAAGGCCATCCAAAGCTATACATAGATGCATCTGCAAATGGGTACCACATTACTATTTTACTATCTTTCTAAAAAATAAAAGAATGCAAGGCATAAGTTTAACTATGATAATTTTTCACTTCCCACAATTACAAAGCTGCCAAGTCCATGCCAGATGCCTGAAGATTTGTGGATTGCTGGAGGGAGTCTGCACCTAGTATGTGAGCTTGAGATTTTGCTAATTTTCATTTTCATTGCTCTCCATCCTCCCTGGACAGCAGATGGTGGCATTATCGTGAATGGATCATTTGTTATGAAGAAACTTATCATGACTTCTCAATATAAAAATCACCTAAGTATCAGAACATAGGACACACTAGTGTATTACCTGTTTTAAGTTTAAAAGGACAAGTGAGACAACTTACCAGAAAAAAATGTGGAAAAAAATCTTTACCATTGCAAAGAGAAAACCCTGAATTTAATTCTGCTGCCTTAACTACTACAAATTTATATTGCATAAAGACACTAAATCCTGTTTTTTTTAATCAGGATGAAGATTCTTAAATTATCAAATTATGCTACAGATTTCTTGAATTCATTATGTGTAAAATTAGGGGCCACTCAGTAACACTGTGAATCACTAAACAGAATGGCAAGTGTCCTTCTGACTACTGAACTATCCTGATCACTAGAAAAGGAAATGTCTGCAAACGCCCCAAACTGCAGGAAGCACTGGCTAGTTTGAAAGTTAGGTTTAGGACTCTGAACCTGTACTGTAAAGGTAGAAATGTGGACAATACATGCATAAGTCTAAAATACTTATTTTAGGCAGGCCTTCTGATTGTTGTCCAGAGCATTTCCTACTACTCTTAACTGCCCCAAATGCTTCTTATTTACCTTTTTAATAGATTTGCTGAAGCTTGCATTCAGTACTGCTATAGAGTGAACTCACTAAATAGTCAGCAAAACTATGTGTTGGCAAGAAAACAAAAATTGGGAAATATATTGAACAGTGTGGGGAGGGGCAAAGGCAAAGGAAGAAAAGATATTTTAGGGAAATATAAATGCATATATAACCACTTAGACCTCTCTTTTAATATGCTAAGTAAAACTGGGATGCAGCAGTAATACAAAAGGGTAAGTAAAGCATCCTCCTAAGAACACTGTATTTCAAGTTACTAAAGAAAGAAAAAAATCTAATATGTTCAAAAGACAGGCTGGACAAGTCCCTTTAGGATCTCAGTGCAACTAATCAGCTCCCCTCACCACCGTAATTTTTATGGGTTTGTTCATACAGATAAGTTTTAGAAAATTTCCTATACTATTTTCCCCATTTATATGTAGCACTCTTTCTGCTCTTATGATCTGAAGTCTATCTACCAATACTAGCAGGAAGTTCAAGGATTCAGACTCTCAAAATTGAGGCCTTTATTTTTTTCCTGCCTTCTTTCACTGAAGGCTTTGCTCTATCAAGCCATCTAATTGCAAGGAATTACTTCTGCTACATTGCTCTTTGAGAAAATCAGCCTCCTGCCTACTTCTATTCTTTCTCCTTCCTTGTTAAACTGTCGTGGTAGATGTAAACCATCTGATTCAGCATGGATGGAAATCACTGACCACATAGGCTTGTATAACATTTTGCCTTTTCCCTTTCATTTGCAGTGAGCTTGAAAAGCATAAACTTGAAATCAAATATCCAACCATCTGCAATTAATACCATTACTAAGTTACACAGTATTTCTCAGACTAAAACTCCCTGTAAACATTTGTACCACAGAATATGTGATTACCTATGATACTTACCAGCTGTGCTTGTAGTCAGACTGTAACGCCAGAAATCTTAAGTTTGATCATGCCTCCCATTTCAGCAATAACTCAACAACAAGATCCTTGTGGATGCAATATCGAAAAGAAAATTAAGAACTTCTTACTCCTGAAATGAGAAAGCTTGCTAGGACATAAGTCAGTAGGGGTACAACCCTCATAGACCACCCAGATGGGGAAGTTCAAGACTTATTTTTCTAGGAATGAATCATAATTTTTTTACTAATTGATTCATCTGTAACACAAGAAATTTTAAAGAGGAGGCATACAGAGCAGTCTGTGTTTTTCATGGAAGGCTCAAAATTGGAGAAAAATAGATACTCCAGAAGAGAACTCTATTTTTTTAATTAGCATGCTAATCTTGGGCATGATTATGACAATGTTTATTTAACTTTTTGCCTTCTGAGAGCTGAACATAATTCATCACAAAACAGGCTGTTTTTAAAGAGTAATTGTTGCAGGCTATACTGCCTTAAATTGTTCTAGTAGTAGCAATCCATGTTAATTAGGAAGTTGTTCATATCTCATGAAGTACCACTTGTTCTGTGTTGCTTTTTGAGAAGTGAGTTGGTCCATTTATTTATTTATTTTAGGTACCTTGTGTAGGTGTAATTGATTCTGTTATTTCAAATATGTGCAGAATTACGTGTATAAAGTAACAAGTTAATGTGAGGTAGTATTTTCTAAAAAAAGCAAAAGCAGAAGTGTTAAGTACTGGGGTATGCCATAATTATTTCTATGTACACTTTGAAAGCTGATTGTACATATTTAACCAATAGCAGGCAGTAAGAAATTATGATGATGCTTAATTTTATGTTCTTATTTCACTGGTTAGCCAAGCCTGTATAAACAAATTCAATGAAGTCCAGATCAAAATTCATATTTTTTAAAATCTTTTCAAACTTACTAAATGAAAAAGTTATAGACCAAAATCAGGAGTTCTGCCTAGGGGTTTGTGGCCATGTAGATTGCTACATACTGAAACCCCTTCCATCAATAAAAAAACAGAAGACATAACTTACTTCACAGCAGGTAGATGTAGAAACTCTGCTTTTCCCCTGCTTCTTTGTTGAGTCAATCACAGTTCATGATAAACACACAGGGTAATGACAATTACTAAGCCCTCCCTGCGACATAATCTTACCCTATCACACAAGCTGTGGTCTTTTCTCTACATGATGACAGAGTGGAGAGCAGTATGCAAAAGGTTTCAGCACCTCCCACGTTAGAATGCCATGTTTAGATACAGAAAACAAGGAGAAGGCCATCTTCATCCCCCTTGACTACAGAGTCTATAGCTTTGCTTGCCCAAACAAGGCAGGGCAGAGCTCCCAGTATTGTTCTCTTTATCCATGCACACGGGCAAGGGTTAAGTACATAGGTACAAAGGGCCACTGAGGGAGGGTAAGGAAGGAGAGCATTGTTCCCTGAAGCCGTTGTTTTGAGAGGTCAGGAAGGCCTGAAACACAGTGGTACAAGTCTCCCAAAATACTGCCCCATATTCAGCCTTTTGAGAGCTTCTGTGGGAGTGCTGATTTACCCTGGCTGGACACCAGCTGCCCCCCAAAGCCACTCTATCTGTCCCCTCCTCAGCTGGACAGAGAAGAGAAAACATAACAAAAGGCTTGTGGGGCAAAATAAGGGCAGGGAGAGATCACTCAGTAGCTATGGTCATGAGCAAAATAGGCTCACCTTGGGAATTGAGTTTAATTTATTACCAATCTAATCAGAATAGGATAATGAAAAAATAAAAAGAAAGAAACCTTAAAACACCTGTCCTCATCCTTCCCTTCTTCCTGGGTTCACCTTTACTCCTGAATTATCTTGGTCCTTCCCCTTCAGCACAACAGGACAGGGAACAGGGGTTGTGGTCAGTTAATCACACATTGTCTCTGACACTCCGTCCTCCTCTGGGGAAGGACTCCTCACACCCTTTCCCAGCTCCACTGTGCACCCCTTCCACAGGGTGCAGTTGCTCAGGAATAGCCTGTTCCAGTGTGAGTCCCCCATGGTGTTTCCCTGCCAGCAAAACTGCTCCAGTATGGGCTCCTCTGTCCTTGGGGCCCCAGGTCCTGCCAGGAGTCTGCACCAGCGTGGGCTTCCCACGAGGTCACAGCCTCCTTTGGCCATCCCCCTGCCCTGGCATGGGGTCCTCCACAGTCTGCAGGTGGATCTCTGCTCCACTGTGGATCTCCATGGGCTACAAGGGAATAGCTGCCTCACCATGGGCTGCAGGGGAATGAATCCCTGCTTCAGTGCCTGATGCACCTCCTCCCCCTCCTTTTTCTCTGGCCTTGCTGTCTGCAGGGATTTTTCTCTCTTACATTCTCACTCCTGTCTTATCTGGCTGCAATTGCTTCCACCAGTAATTTCCCCCCCTTCTTAACTACATTATCCCAGAGGCTCTACCACTACACATGATGGGCTCAGCCTTGGCCAGCGGTGAGTCCATTCTGGATCCAGCTGGGATCTCTGGGAGATACAGGAGAAGCTTCTATCAGCTTCACATTGAGGTCACAATTGCAGCCCTCTGCTACCAAAACCTTGCCATGCAAACCAAATACATCGTGGGAACATTTTGCCTCTTGAAAAGAGCACAGTGTAAATCCCTGTCAGATTGCTGTGTAAGTCACAGTCATGTTACCAAGGACAAAAACATAACCCTGTTTATTAGAGGAGATATTCTTTTATTACAGTAGATGCTCTTTGCATTGCTTGAGTCATGCTGCAGCAGCCTAACTTGTGTGTCACCAGGGCATCTACTGAGTTCTTGAGAGCCTAACTCCTCTGCTACAAAATCTGAGCAGAGGACAGCCTTTAATTCCAGGGAAATCAGGAACAGATCTGTCCCGAGGAAGATTATGCTTCCAACATATTGAATTATAGCTGTCTTGGGTGCTGCTTTTACTTGGTCCTGAACAAATTCCTTGCCCATTGCTCTAGGATCTTCTGATCTAGTAGCCCTTCCTTTTGTCTAAAAAAACTGACTTCAGTAAGTTTAACTCAAGAAGTTACACAAACAGTATGACGCTTATGCAGTAAAAATAATCCCAGGCTATATCATACACATTGTAATATCTGCCTAAAAAATGAAAATGGAATGTAGCCGCTCAAGCAGTAGCTGGAAATGATAAATGGATTGTAATTCTTGAGCTGTTTCCCACCATTGTAAAAGCAGAAGTGAAGCTATTTTGACACTTAGCACACTCTTTTTGTCTCTTACTTAATCTTACTTACTTACACTTTTAGGCTTAATTTCCACAAATGTAACAACTTGCAGGAAAAGAGACATCGTGTTTGGAGGACTACTTAGTGGTCATCAAGTTACTTCTTGCCAAATTATGGAAAAATTTCCTCAAATGTTTCTGTAAAGCAAAATACATTCGACATGCATAATTGGAAGAGACAACATAAAACATACATTGCATCTTTTAAATAAACAATTAAAACATTTTTGCTTTACACAAGACTACATAAACAACTAACAAAGACTTTGCTGGCAGAATTTTCTCACTGGGTCATTAAAATAATTCTGCTTCCATGTTTCTGCCCTTCCCTGGGAATTAGATTTTTTTTTTCTTTTTTATATTTAAAGTTACTACAGCTATCCTTGCAGATAAAAACTTACACCATAATATTGATGTTAGACATGAATGTCACATTAACAAGCTTCTTTTAAGTGACTCTTGTGACATTCTGAACAGTACTTTTCCTAACCTATACCTACATTTAAAAAGTGCCTTCAAGCTTTTCATCTCATAATGCAGTTCAGATAGTAAAACACAATAAAACATAGATCACTGATGATCAAGCATAATATCAGAGAATAAGCACACAGACAGATTTTTAGTGATTCTAAAGTATTTGATGCTTGTATTTCTTCAATGAAAAGCTTACTTCCCAAGAAAACATTCACTCTTTCCTTGGATGTGAAAGAAAAAAAAAAGTAGGTCTGATACTTTTTCCGTCTGCTGGAATTCCACATTTTACAAAAGAGTGAATTATCCATTAGTATTGTTCTACCAAGGTTCTTAACAATGAGAAGAGCTATATCATGAACACTGCCTTGCACCATATCAAACTTAGATTAATTCCAGCAGTGAGGCCTACCTTATGCAGTTTGAGGAAAGTACGGCTGTACATTCCACAGTCAGGACTACACAAGCCCTTCTCTAACCTCTAGAAATACAGGCTCTCCTGGGAGGGCAGAAGATGCCTATTGCTTCACTGAAAGCTTTCACAGAGCACCTACATTTTTATAATAACAGAGGGAACTAAATGGGTTCAATATAAAGAAGACCACATCATACAACCATAGCTGCAGGAGAAAGTCACAGTAAATTTGATGATTTAAAAACAATTTAGTCAGCAGCACACCAATCTGCACAAAATATTCATTTTAGTGAGTATGACAGCAATATTTACAAAAAAATTATTGTCTCATGCAGGTCTGTAGATTAGGCTGATTACAATGAATTAATTTAAAGTTTGATTCTAAATAAAATTTTCTCATGAAGACAAGCCCACTTTCTTGGAACATTGCCCACATTTATCACACTTGGACATTTTGTTCAGAGCAGACATAACGTTTTTGATAATATACAGTATGTAGGATAATGCTGCAGTAGTTTGTCATGGATGGGCTG
The DNA here is from genome assembly GCA_013397245.1 of Thryothorus ludovicianus. Lineage (NCBI taxonomy): Eukaryota > Metazoa > Chordata > Aves > Passeriformes > Certhiidae > Thryothorus > Thryothorus ludovicianus. Next base: position 397,860 of record VZTB01006094.1, on the reverse strand, counting down.
ATCCTCGCCCACTCGAGTTAGACAGGTTTTGGAGGACTTGTGAGAACAGCAGAGAGCTTCTCTCGTGATTAATAGGCACGCAGTGTTGTTCCATCTCCCAGGAAACGGTGCTGTAGGATTGGGGCATGCTGTGATGAAATGGCACTTGTGTCAGCCCTGTCCTTTGTTCCACTGTCTCCTACCAGATATTTGAGAACCACAACCATTTCTGCTGCTCCCATATGAATATCATCACATTCTTCCTCACCACACCACCCAGACCTTCAGAATAAGCAGCAGCCCTGATGCCTTTTTCTCCAGAAGAAGAAGTAATTGAAATTTATGTTTCATCAGTGCTAATAGTCTTCAGTTTCTCCTCTAATAATCATCTAGCCTACTGTCTGTGGTCAGCAATTGGGATCCAGCTCAGAATACAGTAGGGAACAGTAACAGATAATAGTAGCATTAAGCAGCCTACCAGTACTAGCGTTTGCTGGCCTTTTACACACCTCATCCACAACACACCTGTTCTACAGACTGTAGGAAAGAGAAGGAGCAGTCTCTTTCCCAGAATAACTTCAGTTAGGTCACCTGGTCACAGAAATGAAGAATTTTTGTGATCTTCTTTCCTTGAAGTTGAGGCAGGCATAGAACTGGGTAAACACAAGCAGTAAGAAGTGAATAAGCTCTTCTAGGCATTAAAAACATGGAATAGTCTTTATTTGTGTTTACCTTTGATCACCAGGGCTGTACAGGGCAGTAATTTAACATGAAGACATTATAAAACATACAGTAAGAAATCGGGTATTAGAATTCAAGGACAGATTGAACACTACTTTGCACATCTAAACTGCACAGCTCTTGCTTGCAGGGTTCTCTTTGTGCATGGCTAAGGGGGCCAAAATAAAGTAACCCAAAGACAGAGCATAACTTTGGTCATCTGCCACCCCATCCTCCTCCTGTATTCTTCAATATTACCAGTAATACAAATGGGTTTTTATCTCAGAAGCCCACCAAAATACATCTTTAATGTAGAAAAATAATTTTCATACTTTTTTTTAATGCAAGCATCTTGTTTTAGCTTCATGCACAAGCTAAGAAAAATATTTTTGAATCTGAGTCCTCATTTTTCAATACAGCAACTGCCATCAGTGTTTACAACACAGTAATTGCTGGTAAGAGACAGAAATGGGATTTCTTAATTTAATCACTAGATTAGATCATTAATCACTTCTATATCTGATTTATTACACAATACAAAAATAACAATATCCTCCCTCAGGTTCCATTATTTCAACTAATTGCAAAAAAAGAAAAAAAAACTTCCAAGTACTGTGATAATAATCTATGAGCACTTTTCCTTTTTCTCTATGTTCATGAAATGGAGATCAAAATAATTATGCAAAGGCATATATTAAATACTCAAATCAAAATAATTGGAAAACCAAATGATAATAAAGAACATTAAAAATAGTTTAAGATAAAACAACTTTTTAAAAACACACCTTGACATTTACCCTCCTATAATTCAAGTTTAAATTGTGCTATGTTAAAAGTCAGCTTATTGGCCAAATTTAATTCTCTGTAAGGAAACAATTCTGGTCTTTTCTGTGCATCAGCAATTTGATGAAAAAAAAATATCTTGGCTGCAAGATTTGAGGAACCTGCTTTCGTCTCCTTTTGGAGGTCATCTTTCATAACAATATCACAGATTTAAAAGGGGGCAGACATTTCTGTCTTTTCCATTTTTTTTTTCCGACAGGAATTAAATGCAGTGTTCCCTTCTCTTCTCAGTATTTTAGGAAAATAATCCCAATGACTATGACTATGGCAACCAAATCATGGCCAGTCTAGCAGAGCACCTCATTAGACTTCAGAGTGACTTTATTTATTACCTCACATCACTCTTGAGGGATTCTTCTCCCCCCCATGAAATTGCAATAAACAACCCCCACTGTAGCCAGTACTCAGGCATGGTAAGAAGACACTCAACACTGCATAAACCAGCACAGGTCTGTTCTGGAGACAGGTCAATGCCAGCACCTGGAAAGCTTTCCTCAGGGATGCTTTCTGCAGGATCATTCAATAGCCTCTAAAATTTTGCTTTCATGATGTGACTGTATCTCTGCCACACATGTACTTAACTCACCCTCTCATGGCCACTACTCCCTCCTCACCTTCTCTGGACTATGAATATTTAGATTTAACTGAGAGTTTTCCTTTCTATTATTCAGGAGTCTGCAAGCAGAATACAATGAATACAGCACTGCAAGGAGAACATAGTGGTTTTCCCTTTTAATACAGCAAGAATCAATCCTCCAGGTATACAAAGCAGACTTGGTCTCCTTTCAGATGTCTGATGTTTCCCCCTTCATTCAAAACAAAACATAAGCTCTAGTGCCTTCCATTAAACAGTGGAGAAGTAGATCTTTGCCCACTGGTAAAAAAGAAAGATTATTATTTGACTGTTTCAAGACTCATCAGTTCTCACTCTCTGGTTCCCATGGAAACTATCCCCAGTGAAGTTTGAGAGGGGCTTTGTGTGCAGCAGAAATGATAATAATTATGGAGAGAATTACATTTCTGCAGGGGAAAATCTTAAGTAATTTTCAAATTTTGTCCAGACTTCAGACAGCAAATTACCCACTAGTTTCACTTTTGCCAAATAACAAAGTATTAATGAGTATTTTGCCACGTCGATTTTTAGTTCATGAGGTTTCTTAGGGAAAAAATGTACTGGAATAATGAAATATATTTTATTGGAACAGAGACCAATGTGATCAGCACAAAATAAAGAGTTCACTGTTAGGCTGAAATTAGTCCAACAGTGTTTTCTGAGAGAAGCTGTATCTAAATGTATGGATACATTTCTGTTGTGACAGGTATACCTACCATCTCCCTTGAAACAGTGAAACTGTTTCACTGTACCTCTACTATAAATTAACTTGATGGAGCAAGAAGTAAAATGGCCCTGCATCTTCAACAGAAAAATAAAGAGGTAAGAAGTTACAGTAAAAAAATGGGAAGAAAAAAAGGATTGACTTAAACCCAAAATTTTAGAAGATGTATGAGTGCTGTTTTAAATTCTGGTCCTTGATGAATGAAAAGCAGTAGATTCAATTATGACAATATTTCCTAAAAAGCCCTATGCTTATAATTGAATCCAATGATGTTCTGTAGAAAGAAATTATACAGATTTAAAACAAGATGGATGTTAGAACGAAGTAGTTGTAATGATAAGCAATATTACAGTGACATGACTATCAGGTAAAGTATTACAGAAATTATGGTTAGTAACTATTCTTTTATTTTTTTTTTTTTTTAGATTTGGAAATAGAATAGGCAAAGAGACAGGAAAAAAAGCAAGGATACTAACATGGGGCCCTACTCAGTTAAGACTACATTCAACAGAGAATTTAAACACCTATATAATTGCATAGCAATTCCAAAACCATAAACCAGGCATCTACAAGTGCCTACTCCAAAGGGCACCTCTCACTTAAACCTGGAAGTTTTTTAAAAAATTTGCTTCTGTACGAGCCAAAAATGAAACATCTTGGCAGTTGTGTCACTTGCCTATTCTAACTGAAGACCCAAAGGTCCCAGGTGACACTGGCCCCTAAAGAGTCAATACCTGTACTCAAAACATATCCAGCCTATGGCTGCAGCTCACAGAACTTCACAAAATGAACAGGTAAACATTTTCGTTTAAAACACAGCCAGAGAGGACAAAATTGTTGCAAGTGTTTATATTCATACAGTATCCTGCTGGTTAGAGTGCTTAGTGGAAAAAAACATGAGACACCTGGGTTAAAGGCCTCTTCAGCATGAGGAGGTTCCTCTCACCCTCTCTCTTTCTGCTGCCTTAAAAACATGCTTAAATGGAGGGTAGACACAGTAGAGAGGGAGGGGAGCAGAAGACATGAAAGAGTACATGTTTACCACTCAGTAGTTTGGTCTGCCACCTGACTAACAAAAATACAGATTGGACCCCTTTGACTTGTTTGGGAGTTGTGTTTAAAATGCACAAACAAATCCGGAAGATGGGACACTGCTCCCCTCCCAGCCAGGAGAGCCAAGTCACGAGTCATCCTCCTCCAGGCCCCAGGACTCCCATCTTACTCACACAGCCTTGCAGCACAGCTCCCTCCCTAGCTCCAGCCTCCCAGGCAGCCTTCTAACTTGGGCATTCCCCCAGGGTCTGGGAGATGGAACTTCAACACGCCCAAGTGAGCAGCAAGCCATCTTAGTCAATGCTTATGCTACTGATTCTCGTATAAGGGATGTGAGGAAGAGGGAAACCACCATGGGTTGTGTTGGTTTGCTCTTTTTCTTTTAAATAAAAGACATAAAAGGATAAGAACAAAGCTTGCATGCACTGGCAGGAGAGGGAGCGTGCCAAAGGAAGGAGGTGCCTCCGGCCCACAGGGAGCTAAATGCCAAAGCTGCAGAAGGAGGCAGAGGTCCCGAAACATCCCTGTTCTTGCTAATTGGCTCAGAGCAGCTTCCTGCTGAGGGTGCTGAGGCTTTCTGATCACTCTTCCCCATACGCAACATCCACCACCCCAACTGTTTAACAGAAGTAATTAGGGTGCCAAACGCCTGGAAATTATGCACAGGACCCTGCTAATTCTTCCCTCTGAAAGCTAGGTGAAATTCTAGCCTATACAAACCACTGTCTTCCCTTTATTAAAAATAGATAAAAAATAAGCTTCATATTCCACTGAGTTGGCAAGGATAAATGTACTGAACATTGAGGACCTCAGGCATTCAGTAATGAGAGTTGTAGCACAGAATAAACCTTGTGGAAATAAGACCCCTGTCAGAAATCTTACCTATGCAAGCAATGAACATAACCAAGAAGAGTAATATGAATGTGATACAAAACTATTGGAATATTGCACTGGTTAAAAGAGAACGATCAACCAACATTGTGGGAGGAAAATACCCCTGCGGGCAATGCTAAAATCACAAGCTTTCTGCACAAAAGCAGCAAAACTGCCTTCAAAATTCTCTCCTAGTTCTGTTACATATGTGAAGGAACAACAGTAATAGCTTAGGCCAATACTTATCCCTCCACAGCAGCACAGTATAAGTCAGGAAGGGCAAATCATAAGGAAATGGGACAACCAAAAAAAGATGGAATTTTTTATCCCCAGACTGGGGAGAGATGAAGGACTGCAGAAATGAAAAGCTTTGCATAAAACGGAATGGGGGTCAAATTTTAACCCTGCTGCTAGGGCTGCTTGAAGAAAGACATTTCTGCTTCATGAAAGCTAAAATTTCAAAATCTGGCTTTAAGCCAAACCAAGATAAATTTTTCCAAGCTGATGGTTTCCAAACATGACTTTCAGAAAATAAGCAAGATGCTTGATTTTCCATCCAGCAATGATCCTGTAATGCAAAAGCAGCATTTGTCATAAAACCACCAAATTTAGATTTCAGTATCAGAATTTTCTGGTTTTGTCAATGCAGCTTCCATTGTAACTCCATGATTTAATAAAAATTTCTAAAATAATTGCATTTCTTGATTAATTTCTCTGTGAAGTTTCTGTCATTAATTATTCCCAAATAAGATTCACATTGAACACAAAACCACAAAAAAGGCAGGAACTGGACACAAAGATCAGAGAAGTACTAACCAAGGAAAAGATGAATCTTTTAAGGCATGAGAATGAATGTAATATGAAGGGTATTTACCTTATGTTGTCTCTAAAAATGTATCTATCCAGAGTTATGCTGGGTTTCACAATGGTAATGATTGCCATTAAAAGTACTCTGACACAGGCAAGACCAGTGGACTGTATGAATAAAGCCTTAATAATTCTGAAAAACAAGAGCCAGTATACTAAATTCCATCAAATTAAATAGTTCCTTTCTCATTTCTTGCTAATCTGTCTCTGCTTTATCATTGTGCCACAGGAGCTTCAGCACAGATTGATAGCAGAGCCTCACTCCTGTGTACAATTTAAGTCAGTCTGAAACAGAGATTGTAGATCCAAGGTTTCTTAACCTCACCTTCCTTCAGGCACAGAAATTCATTTGAGAAGTTGCCCATTTTTCAACTAATTCATATGTATTCTGTCTTATATGTAGAAATATAGGAAAAATAGAATAGATGGATAAAAATAAGCTCAGTCTGGGACAACACAAAATTTTCAAACATTCACCACTGTGAACTGTTAGGAGCTGTAGAGCTGTTTAGCAGAGGCCTCATTTTGGATGCCTAAGGTTGCCATCTTTTGGAATTGCATGTGAATTGTGTAGTTCCCACACAGTGTCATTTTGTGAGGTCAGGAAACAGCAGTAGCATAGTGAACAAAATTTTGAATCAGACAAATTGTCTATACTTCTAAAAGGTCTTTACCTCCAAGTGTTTTAATCACTAGTAGCATACAACTTCAGAAGAAATTTACATGCTTGTCATCAGTTCTCACATCACCTAGGTAAGTTTAATAATAGTTCTACCCAGGTCAGTGTGAAGGACCCCAAATCCACCTACATCCTCTGTGGAAATGACACCGAATCTACATTTGAAGGGAACATATGGAAAGGCTTTCTATTTTAACCTCCACACAGTTCCCCTGCCTTGTCCCTATGCTCCTTTAAAGTGTCTTCCTCCTCATCCTGGATGAGAGCTTACACAAGAGCTTTCACATTTCCCTTCTGGTAGGGAGTTACTTACTCTTTCCCTTCTACATCCCACTCTGCACTCCAGCCTCTCCATATCATGCAACTTATGTTGTTCTCCCAGAAAATGCCACCTTTGCTGTCCTTCATCCAGTGTACAGGAGATGGACAAGAGGCAACCTGTATTCCTCTCCAGGCCAAGATGCCTCCTTTCCAGCTCAGGATCCAGAAAATGTCAGCAGATTAGGCTATTTTCCAGAATCAGAGATTCAGTTCATATCCTCAGCTTCAACAGGAATTGCTCCTGAGTCTAACGAAGTTTTCATTTAAAGATTCTGTACAAAAGTCATACACACATAAAAGTAATGGAAATAGCATCTATATAAAGCAACATTTATTATCAACATGTCATGGTGGACATGTCTGGTACAGCTGGTGATTAAGAAAACTGGATTATGAATTACATGGGGACCATACAATCAAAAGTTCACTATATTCTTACTTTAACTCTCTGGCTTCTGCCAAGCCAAATTTTGTAGGGTGTTGGCAAAGATGGCCAGGATCTTTCTGGGCTATATTAAGAAAAATGTTGCCAGCAGGTTGACAGGTACCCCTCTCTCCACTCAGCACTGGTAAAACACTCCTGGAGCACCGAGTCAAGGTCTGGCCCACACAGTGTGACATAAACATTAAACTGGAACAATTCCAGTGAAGTGCCACGAAGGTGACTGTGTGACTAAAACAGTGTCATATAAGAGGGTGGGAGAGCTGGAGCTGTTCTTGGAGAATAGACTGGAGAACAGAAAGCTTAGGGGCATCTTGTCAATGTGTACAAATATTGGATGGGAGTGTGCAAAGGAGATGAAGCCAGGCTCTCTTCAGTAGCTCACAGCAACAGGATAAAAGCAATGGACACAAATTAAAATATAAGAAATTCCACTTGCACATAAGAAAACACTTTTTGACCATGATGGTGGCCAAACACTGTAACCCTGCCCTAAACTAGGGTCTAAACTTCTCCTCAGTTCACAGTGACCATGCACTCACTTCCCATAAATACATCTCCATGGTCCTTTTCCCTCAAAGGCTCTCCCCTGAAACATTCCCATAGTTACAATCCTATCAACCTCCAAGCCACACAGTAAAGCTCTTGTTACAAAGTCTGCAAAACTCTCAGTTATTGTGTTGTTGATGGGTCATGATTACTACTGACCCAGGAACTCTCACTACTGCTTTTTTTTTTGACTCCTTCTGTTTTCTGTGTTCTTATGTCATGTTGTTTTATATTTAGTGTGTAAACTCTGAGAGTTAGGACTTTTTATTCTGTGATTATAGAGCCTCAAGCACCTTATGCATACCTAGTGTTCCTACAGATACTATTGTAAAAGCAAGCAGTAAAAAATTGATCTGTTGATGTAAGTTTAAGAGAGTACATAATTCATCATTTTTATTTTTAAATACTTGTTCAAGAAGGTTTTCATTGTGGAAGACATTAATTTCACTTAAGTTTAGCCATTTTACTGTCAGAGACCTCATGGAAAGACAGATAAGCATCATCAGAAAAGCATTCATCTCACCTCAGAGATTTGTCCCAGCCTGGTGTGATCCTGCCTCTCTATTTATTAGAAAGTGAGCGTAGAGACATAAAATTCAGCCAGCTGGGTTTATACCAAAAGGCATCTTTTTGACTAGACATAAATCTACACACTCATCAGTAAAAATCTAGCTTTCGGAATGTTTACTTAGATGGCCTAAACAAAATACCATCTTTTGTTTTTCCCCAAAAATGTCAGAGAGTAATACAAGATCTCTTATAACATCTTTCATATGATTTAGTTACAGTATTACGCTTTATTAGTTGCTATCTTTCCTCACAGAAGCTGAGAGGAGTTTCCAGTGTGCATCTATTTCTTTGTGCACTGACATTGCTTTTTGAGAAAACTGTTTTTCTCATCTCAGTATGTAAAGCTTCTATGAAACACAAAAAGCCACTCAACTGAGTTGTTTCAGTTTCAGTTAAACTTGCTTAAGATCTGGATGAGGCATTTCTAAAATATCTTTCAATGCTTTGCAACTTAGATAAAATTGAAATAGCACCAATAACCTAAAATTGTGTTAAGAACTCTGAAAATAGTGCTAGACTAACTACAACAGTTCTGCAACATTCCTGTAAATGGCATTCAGTATTCTGACACTTCTGTTTGGGTGAGGAAAAGACTTGTTAGAAGTAACAATGGATGACTGTTGTGGTACAGAAAATGCTGAACTCCAACAGTCTGTGATTAACAACTTAAACAGACAAGCAATTAATTCCTGCCTTTGCAATATAACTTAAGTTACAAAATACCAGTAAGAAAAATGAGTTTTATTCCCCGACAAGCTGGCCAAGGCTGTATCTCCTACACAATCTGAAGCTAATTTTGAGTAACAGAGATCGTTGTGAAATTCAGTCATGCAGAGAGAAAACAAATGTTTACTATTCTTTCAAAAAAAAAAGAAGTATCTGTGATGATTGCCAAGAAGAACTCACTCATTTAAAACATGCAAAATCTTGGTGATGGGATGGAAATATTTTAAGCTGCATTTGAATTTCAGAAGGAACAGTGCAAGAACTACTTTGTGCATATATAGCAGTCATCTACAAGGCTACTTAAAGGAGATAGAATTTTGGACCTTGCTGTGCTTTATAAGTTTACAATAATGCAACTACAGGATTGGAAAGCAGTAGATCCTATCATTTTTGGAAGGGTGTAGGATGCAAAAAGAGGCAGGCAGGATTTGGGTTTGGTTTCAGCAGCTTTAAATCATATCTAAACATGATTTTACTCACTAAATAGTATTAGTTATCTTTACATATAAGTACTTACAAGAAAGTCTAATTTCTCATAAAAAATGTAGAAGGGAAAAAAAGCTCAGACCAAACAGACTTTTGAACCTATATAACAATTAAAGATTTAATGGCATTTTAAAATCAAAGGAAAGCTTAGCTGGCAGCACAATTCTCAGGATTATTATACAGAATCAAATTTTGAATATAATTTATGCTGCTTTTCTTGATATGACCTCATAAAGCCAAACCTTTGCTAAAATGCTTAAGACAGAGTTCAAGTTACAGACATTAAAAAGGAGGTCGTGATATAAAATGTTTCATCTCTGGCAAAAATTGTAGAATCATAGAGTTGTTTAGGCTTGAAGAGACCTTTAACTTCATCAAGTCTAACCCTTAACCCAGCACTGCCAAGTGCAGCACTAAACTATGCCCTCAAGCACCACTTTTACACATCTTCTAAATACCCCCAGGGATGGTGACTCAGCCACTTTTCTGGGCAGCCTGTTCCAAGGCTTGGCAACTCTTAAGTGAAAAAATTTTTCCCAATATCCAATCTAAACCTCTCCTAGTACAACCTGAGGACATTTTCTCTTGTCCTATCCCTTGATATTTGGACAGGAGATCGGCCCTCAGCTGGCTAAAGCTCCTTCCAGGTAGTTGTAGAAAGCAATAAATTCCCCCCTGGGCCTTCTCCAGGCTAAACACCCCCAGCTCCCTCAGCTGCTCCTCGTAGGACTTGTGTCTGTGTAAATACTAAGTATTCTCATGAATAAAGGCTAGCTGAACTCAAAGTAGGCAGCTGAAGTTAAACTAAACATATCTTCCTTGGTTTTATTCCTTTAGCAATTACAGGAGTCAGTCTGTGAATCAGTGAGATCTTATGGAGAGAGAATCTGCTATGTTCCATGAATGTTCCTGTCCCAATATTTAAAGCTTTAAGAGAAAGCTCAGCTGTACTGTGACAGTTGCACTACCAGCACCTGAAGTCAGTCAAGCAGCAATTTGATTATGTGAGCTCATATTGCTAGCCAGGGCCTGGCTTGTCACACTTCAGCATATCTGCTACATTTCCTGCATGCACGAGAAAATATGTATTTGTTCTGTACAAGCCAAATTTTGTTACATGATTGTCAAAGGTTGTTTGTACCTGTTTCAAAAGCATAAACAGGAAAGGCACAGAAATGCCAATTAAAAGCCATAATTTGCTGTCACACCTACATAAATATCAGGATTTTCAGTTTGGAAATTTCAATGGGAATATTCAGGTCTGTTCAACTATACTTAATACCTGACTGTGTCTATAATCTCAGCAGCTGCCCCATTCAAAACCACTTTTCTGTGCTTTCACAGCTCCAGCATCCTCCTGTTTGTCAGAACAACACATCTATCATTTTGTATTCATTCTTCTCTCCCACCTCTCTGAGTGTTTTGCCAAGCCCTGTTGATTCCCCCTTTATAATATGTCCTTGAAAACCAAGCAAGTTCTTTCTCTCACTTCCTGTAAGGGAAACCTTTGCCTGAGTGTTGACTGCCTAGCTTCTGAAGTTCCTAAACTACTGCTACCTCCTCTGTTGCCTTTTCTAATTCCTAATTGGTACTCCCACAATTGCTACAAAGCTTTTCACAAAAGCATCCCTTCTTACAAACTATGAATTATCTTACTAGTTTCCTCCATCCTAGCAAGCAAATATTTCCAGTTGTGCTTATCTTGTTCTTTCTGATCTTTCATATTTTTATTTCAATCTCATATTCAATTGTTTCAATTGAATACAAGAATTCAATTGGCACTTCCAAACTGACTCCATTCATGTAAAATCACATCCTACTCCTGCAACCAATTTCCATTGTCTCCTTCCAGAATATATCACTATCATAAAAATAATTATTCTACATTCTGCAGAATATATCACTACCATAAAAATCATTATCATCATCCTTTGGGCAATTTTTTCCCCCAGGGAAAGTTGGGTTTGAGTATTCCTGAGTCAAACAAGAATTTTGCACACAGCTTTCTACAGTGCCTGTGCGACAGGCTCACATTAGAACTTCATGGGGAATTAAATACTGTAATTTCTAGCTTAGTGCAGCTGATCTGCTACATAAAGATCCTCCTCCACAGTAAGTTCTCTCATGCAGAGATTTTGTCTTTATTCTGACACTTGCTGAGAATACACGTCTTTAGTTCATATAATACAGGACATCTATTCCATGTAAAAGCAAAATAACTCCCTGCCTTTCCCTTCCTGCCAAAAATACAAACTACCCTCCCTCTCTCTACCTCAAATAAAAGCCAAATAACAAACCCCTAATTGAACTAAAGAACTTGTATCATTAGCTTGTCTGGTGGCAACAACTTTACAATTCAAGGGATGGCACATGCTGAAAATGGAATGTTACTTTTTCAGGGAAAACACTCAAATTTGTCCCCCAGATAGATAATTTGGTGTGGTTTAATCTTTATAAAATAGTGTGATCACAATAAAATATGCATTTATCTTGTATTTTAACTAAGCTTCTAGTTTCAAATTCAGCTATTTGTGCCTTACTGAAGAAAACCCCAAAAAACCAAATCAAGCCAACCACTAAAAACCTTCTGTATATGACACTGCCCTAAAATGCCCATGTTTGGGAAGGCTGGCAAGGATGCAAGAACTTTAGAACGAGGAGGGCAGAAGTGTTCCTCTGTCCTATAGCAAAAATACATCTTCTACAAAGCCACGTTTTTGTAACTGGACTGAGTGCAAATACCTCAGCTCTACTCTCTGTCTAGGCCCTTACAGTGTAGTGCTACTCCCTACAAGTCAAATGACTGAATACCTCTCTGCTCTACCTCCTTATACTCTGTGGGATTGCTTCTCTGCAGTTTTTAACACATGTGCTTGCTACAATAGGTAGCAAAATCCTGGGCTTTGCAGAACTGACTGATCTGCATCACAGTATCTTCCCTCTGTACACTTACTTTTAAGATTCCATTTAGTGATTTCTAAAACACAATTGAAGAAAACCATTTTGCAATCCCTGCTTTCCTTGAGCTCCAGAATATTCCATGGGTTGTGCACAGCTCATTATTTCATTGGCAAAGTTATTAGCAAAGTCTGCTGGTTAAAATCTTTTCTCCTAAAGATAAATAGAACTGTCACCTTCAGTAAGGTAAATAAACACTTTTGGCACATACAAGGTGCCTCAGACTCTTCTTCACTTAGTTCTCCCCTTTAGGCTGAACTAACCAGTGACCACATGTTATCAAGAAGATACAGAAAGGGAATATATCATAGAAAGGATGGAAATTACACACAAGTCAGGCTAAACCCCAAAACCTGGGCACTAATCCCTCCTGCCATCATTCTGGGCATAAAACTCACTCCTCCCAGCAAGAGATTGACAAAGGACCCATAATTAAAAATGGGCAAATTATTTTAAACCTGTGAAATTGTTTGTAGTAAAATTGTATGCATAGATTAAGGTTGTATTTTACACATTTGAAGAAAATCAATGGAGAGATTTAAAGATGAAAGTTCTAATCAGATGAAATAGGAAGATACATGCTAAACAAAGACGTGAAACAAATCTTCAAAATAATTCAGTTGCTGGGGGAAATAGAGGTCTGACTCTGGTTAAAACATGCAAACTTTCAGAATGTCAGAAGATACAATCTATAATATTAAACCAAGGAGTTTTATATATATGGTCTGTATTTGGCATAGAATTTGCTTTGCAGGAGAAAATGGCACAGATGAATATTTTCATTTTGCAGAAAAAAACATGAGAGCAATGAAACTCAATTACATTTAAAATGCAGATTTGCCAACAATGCAAAAACTATGGAAATGACAGATCACAACCACAATTTGACTTAAAAATCTGTAAAAATGCTGCACTTAAATTACATCTCTTTCCAACTACTTCAAATCAAAAGACAGATAGGACTTCTTGAAAGATAATAAGTGAATGCTTAAAAAAATTCTTACAAAAATCTAAGGAAACATTATGGGGTTTATTTTTTGCAAGACTTGTGAAACCAGAGCTGTCAGGCATTAATGATGTTTGTGGTCAGATTTATTAACCTGATGTGTTTGTAAGATTTTACAACACTCAGATTTTTGCATTTAAAAAATCCAGCAAAATGGTGTATAATAATATAGGTTCACAAAATCCAAACGCTTTGCATGAAGGCAAAAACAGTGGGCTTCCAGAAAGCCATAGTTTATTTCCATGTGACAAATAGAAGAACAAACCTAGAAGAGTCAGAAATCACCTTTCTTCTCCTACTGCAGAAGAAGCTAAAAAAGAAGAATTTTGAATCCTACTGATCTGAAGCAGAACATGCCAGCAGCACGTATGGAAAGGACTAGACACAGAAATCTGACAATTAAGGAAAGCTTTTCCAAATTTTCAGTCCTGCAAAGACCCCTTCTAAAGGTGAGGATAACAGGACTTCTGACTTCCACATTACCTCTTTCTTCTCCACCTCCCTACAGTTATAAGCCTACATTTAACAGCATTCCCAGTGGCTCATAGTGGTACTGCCCACCACCATTCATGAGATAAAAGTACTATTTACAGTCTACTGCAATAACTATACTCTTCATCTACCTTGGATATTTTAACATTCACACAATTTACTATCATCAAATAGAGAAACCTTACCGTGTGCAAGACTGGCAAGTGAAAATCTTGAAACATGAATTCTCAGAAAAAGACTAATGCATTAACTCTTTGGCACCCAAATTTAAAATTATCTAATTTTCCAGGGTGCCAAATTCTCAATTCCTTCTAAAGTCAATGAGAGTCACAAAGGCAAGACCCTGTCTAGGCTGTTCCTTCCCAGATTGATTTCTAGTTTCTCTGAACACCTGCTTTTAGCTGGCTGGTCCTCCACCTCTCCAGATGAAACACTGCAATTCAATAACTCTCTGTTACATTTTCTCCTTCAGGATCCGTAATATTTCATAAACTGAGACATCTGGCAACTGCTAGTTAGTTAATTTAAAAGCCAAACAACACCACAACACAGTGATACAGGATTAGCTTCCCCTAAACAAAACCTCTTGCTTGCCAAAAGACATAGGCACTCCATGTGTGAAGACATGGCAGTTAAACAACAGCCACCTGAGCACAACCTTGTTTATATGTGGCATTTTTTTCTGAAAACTGAAAACATCTGTCTCCTTTGGTACTTATTATCTGGGGAAAAAGTGATAATTTTTGATGCTCTCAGTCAATACACATCTCACAAAACCATGTCTATACAAGACACAAAACTAGGCTGAGATCCTCTGTTTGAACACACTACTCAAGACTAGTTCTGATGTGTTTAGATAAGGCACGCCTCCAGATCCCAGCTTAGACAGAACCACATTCAACAATCCTGAAACTACGGCTGCATTCCACCCTTCCAGCCTCCATGTTCTCCTGGTTGTAAATCTGATTATTGTACTCTCTGGCATGCTCTTTATTTTTTCAGTCTCTCTTAAATGCTACCCTCAAAGAGCCACTTTTCAGTCTGGATTTCTCCATGCTTTCACACAAACACATTGGAGAGCACATGACATTTATTTAAAAGAAAACATACAAGTATTTCACTGTTCCTCCAAGCAAAGCTTGTTCTGGAACAGAGAGAAAATTTGTTCTTTGTTTTGTGTGAACCTTGGCCTTTCTTCCTAACATCACTTTCAATTTCAAATTGCCTTCAGGCTGAAAATATTCTACTTTTCATCAGACTGTTTTCTTAAATCTGCACGTAACACACCTGTCACAAACTTTTGCTTTGCTCCTTTGAGGTGTTTCTGCAGCTCCCACACTTGACAAGAGCTTACTCTAGGTAAAAATCCTACACCTTCCTTTTTTCATCATCTAGGATGTATGATTAATGCATTTTTTTCAAAGATGTTGCCTTAAGCTCTGGGTATTGACTACTCAAACAGAATGAACTACACCTTGTTCAGTGTTGGCCCATGTTTCCACTTCTTTGGGCTGAGAATCCCGAATGAAGCTGGATCTATGTGTTATGTAACCTGGCCAACATGATACTGACATCCATGGTTTGGCATTTGCAAGACTTCCTGCTAGGTGTGTTCCATTCCTCAAATTATTCATAGATTCCATCTTGACATGGGAACTGTTTCTCCCAAACACCACTGATTTATTGCACCAAACATAATAGAAGACTTAAGTTCATACATATACACGGTCTCTCTCCTGTATGACAATGCAGAGGAAACTCCTAACAAGAACATGCAACTTTCAGTCTAGTTATATTTCACAGAGAGGGAGTTGCTTTCACCAGTTCTAGGATAATGCCAGCCCTTTCCAGTAAATTTTGTAATAAATTATTTGGTCAAGGGAGAAGAGATGGACATTTTTGCCAGAGATTAGGATTTACTCACTCTGTATTTGTCAATGTTCTTATCTCGCCCGTTGTTTTCTCTAATAATCCTTTTTGACTTATTTCTGTGTAGCCAGGGATCATCATGCAGCTGCACTCCAGCACCTATGCTCTGTGAAAAACAAAACAAAAACAAAAGTTAATTCAAACTATAAACATCCTCCTATTTCCACACAGAGGACCTCTGAAGTACAGAGTATCTTAGTTACATTATCCACAAAAGGTGCATAGCTTTGGTAAGACACATCTTAGCAGAAATTAGAAGCTCTCATTTTTCAGCCATTAACTCTGATAATTGTACTTCACAAATGCTTTTGAACAGACACTCACTCTTACCTTCCCAGGTGGGGGAGACTCATCTTGCTGAGGATGACAAAAAATGCTGAAACAAGGAATTTTTGTAAGAACTGTTGAACGATGAAGACACAATAATTAGTTCAGTATTTTTAACTAATTTAGTCATCAAACTAACTTCTCCATTGAGAATGGAAAAGAAAAGAATATAACAGAATAGAAAAGAAATTAAACCAACATAAAACCTAGCAGTTTAGGAATGACAGAGCTCACAGAAAAGATGAGGAAAATACTAATTTTGTCCTACTTATACTGGACAAAGATACCTGTTAATCTGAATACTACAGAAGACATTTCAAGAGATTCAGATGATGCTACTGGTACTATTTTTCTCCCTATGATAAATCATTATATATACAGTATTTATTCTCTGTGCCATTTTACAGAATACAGTTTTTCACAAAACAGAGCAAAGAAAGAAAAATCAAACTTATCACTGTCTATCTACTTTTGTATTTTTCTAGAACAGCAGTTTGAATCCCAGATAGCAATATTAATTCTTTAAACCAACATGTTCCCTAAATGCTCCGACCACTGGAAAAATTGTGATGGAAACCAGTCAATACTTTTTTTTTTTTTTTCACTATAGTATGAGCCATCAGTGAGCACCCAGCAGGAAATACGTTTGAAATAGAAGTTTTTCACAAAAGAAAAGCACACCTCAATATTATTTTACTCATTGCTACCTGACAGTGCCCTGAAGAGGGAGAGATGGGCAAATATGGGCTATTTGTACATATAAAGGTGTAAAGGTTGCTATGATATTGACAAGAACCAGTATTTTAGGTGCAGTAGAGCATGTCTTAAAAGCCAAAAGAACTATGCAGACATGTGAAACTATAACCTCTAAAATAAGGCCAAAGTTACCATCACACAGGGCTGCTGGCTATACAAGAGCTGCTTCAGCAAACTGAAGTAATTCGTGGGCTGTTTTAACTTTAAGCGCACTTCTTGTTTCTTCCAAGTTCTTTTTTTAAAGATTTGTTCCTGTTTATCACTCCTATATTTGGATAGATATAACCTGCGTTCTCTGAAGACATGGCATTTTCCAAAATATATGCCAGATTCTAGAGACAGCTACTACATTATACAATTTGATCTTTTGAACTCCTCTTTACGCTTTAAAATTCTAGTAAGAGATAAAATATATGGGCTAAATCAGCTAAAAACACAGCTCATAAATCTATTTCTGTTTAACTCTGGAAGTTTTGAATAATATGCTTTGTTTCAAGAAGCATCTGTTGGGTGCAGTTGACATAATAGCAAAAATTCTTAATGCCCTAATTTTTGAAGAATTTTTTGTTGTATATAGTATCATGTAGCAGTGCTGCATATAAAACATTTAGTTAAACACCAAAGGAAAACAAATAGTGTACTGTAGTCACAAATTACTACATTAACATACCAAAAAGCTTCCAGTAAACATTAGAAAGACAGAAGTACAAAAAGAAATAAGAATCCTTGGAATGCAATGAAAGGTGGTATTATAAACTCCTCTGGACTTGCAAACTAGAACAAGAATTGCAGTTGTTCTGTTTATGTCTTACATAATGACTAGATATACAAGATGCTAACCTTACTGAAAGCTATACAAAAAATATAAAAATATTGTTCTCACAAGAGTGCCTAAAAAAATAGGAAGGAAAAAAAAAGACTGCCTTTTCTTCTTTTGTTTAGGTGGGCTGATTTCCAGAAACACCAAACACTTGCAAGCATTCAGTACCTATAAAGATCAAGCTGAAAGAACTCGTGCTCTAAAAGAAAGAGGCAAATTGATTAAGTTGTATTCCTTCTGCATGAAATCAGCCTCCTAATGTGTCTGAACAACAAAATAAACCTTTGAAGTCTGCAGAATGCACGGGGAAACAGTAATTGTCACTTTTGCATCCCTGAAAAACGAGAGGTTTATACTCTGGAATTAAAAAGTTTTAGCTAAAACTATTGAAGTGCTAGAAGCCAGCTCTTCTCCTTGTCAAAGTAAATAAGTAAATATGGAATACAGAACAATTTCTGTAAAAATGTCTCATCACCCTTCCCTTTCAATTAGGTTCAATGTAAGCAGTCTGTTAAATTACAGGAGAAATAAATACTTACAGTAATTCTAATCAATATCAAATCACTGGTGGCTAATTTAAACAAGTTGTTTTGTCTGTATCACTTCATTTTAGGAATGCAAGGGTAAGATTCTTAAGTGCACTGCATCAGCCAAAGTTTCTCAGGTGAGTCAGTCTGTCTGGCAGGGTTGGGTCAGTGATGTGTGCTTTGGAATGGCAGCCTCAAAATACACTATAAAAAAAAAGACAGATGCCCATCTTTAGAAGACTGTCGGAGAGCGGGACAAAGACCAGAGATCTCTGAAGCTGGGTCCTGGAACTTAGAGTTTATTGCAAAGGGTGTGGGTGCAGGGACCCTGCTTGGAGCTGCCAGCTCAGAGCAGGCCCGAGAGAAAGAGAACAAAAGACTGAGAGTAAGAGATAAGAGCAGAGCAGAGTAGATAAGAGCAGAAAGAGAGCAGAAAAAGGGCCGAAAAAGAGAGGAGCAGAAAAAGAGAGGAGCAGAAAAAGAGAGCAAGGTTCCTGTTAAAATACAGTGAATTTTCTTCTATGTTGAATATTCTAATTTCCACTAACCAATCTAGTACAAGATACAAATCCTATAGTGTTTGCATGTAGCCTATAAGAATCCTTACATTACCCTACTTATCAGCAAGCAGAGGGTCTTGTTTATCTAAAAAGAGGGGATTACTTTCAGCTGGACATACCATTGTTTTCAGTTGTTCAGTAAATAAGGCTTGGTATGTCAAAGGGCGCTTTCATTTCAATCGCGCTTATAGTTTCCATATTCTCAAAATCTTTTGTCAGGCACTCATATTTATAAGGCTTTTCTGTTTCATCTTCCCCAACACCCACCCACACACAAGTGCTGCCAGGAAGGAAGCAGTGGGACAAGACAGGCTTTTGTGGCACTTCTTTCCATGTCCACGACACATAAATATTCTTTTCAGGCAGGACATCTCACAAACATGTTTTAGATAAACAGAGCCTTCTTTCTATGCAAAAGTGGCAAAGCACTGAACACTATTACAGTGCTGCTACTACACTAAAATGATGTTGACTGTTTTATATCGTACAACATTTCAACATGTAATACTTGGAAAGAAAATGGTAATTAATAAGCTGATGACAGTACAGATGTTTACCAAAAACAGACACTTTGCTAGCATAAAATTATTGTTGGAAAGCTACCAGTACATTATACAGACTTGTTAGTCTAAACATTACCATCATAAGGTGAGCTGGCTATCCAAGATTCTTACGGCACAGCTGCATCTGTATGGCTTATGTAAATACAGATACTTACATAAGGGAATGATCAAAAAAAACCTCATCAATTTCAGAGAGGAAATAGGCCTACTCAAAATCATAAAGTGCCATAAAACAGAAGAGTAATTCCAGGCACAGGTAAGGGAAGGAGTGCGATTTCTGCTCTTAAATATCTTTGCAGTCAAATTAAAATTTAAATATATTCTGAAAGTCTCTGTGGAATGAGAAGAAAAAAGTCCTTTATCTAGGATAATGAGCTAGCTGGCTAAAACACCAGAGTATTTTGCATCTTAATATCAGGCAGAATATTTATACTAAAGAGCCTCTTGCTATGATATGCTTGATATGCTAAAGTTCCCCTTCATAAGATGGATTAATGGAAATTTAGAGCTGTAACAAGACTAAAGCCAGATAGGGTAAAGTCTTCTACAGTTGTTTTTTTCCCTGGCTTATAAAGAGTTCAATAAGGTCAACACAATTTGAGTGAGACAGATTATATTTCTTTCTTCCAAATCTCAAAAGCATACAATTATTATTACTTTTTTGCAAATACATTTGGCATGCTAGAGTGGAAATGCTTACGAAATTTCATGTGAAATCAAAATTCTCTATGCAAAATGAAGGAAGGTTATTTCATGGACAATAGAAGACTTACTCTAATTTTCAAATAGTAAACATGACAGTCCACTAGAATGAGAAAATAAAAATAAAAACTGATTTATTTGTTGAGATGGGGCTTTCATTATGGAATATGTAGTTCTAGTACAGAGACTACTCTTACATGAATCATTCAGAAAGCTGAGAGTAGCTCCCTAAAAGAAAATGCAGTATTTACATAGCACTGTGTCTTAAGTGGTTATATATGACATATACATACACCTACTCTCAAAATACATCACCATTGCCAAGAACTACAATATCCTTCCATCCTCCACAGGGAGATTTACTTTCATAGCTCAGTAAAGCCTGCCTTAGCTTTTGGGCTATGCCACAGGCATTAAATGACAGTCAAAAATCAGTAATAAGTCCATAATGCATAATGCAGACAATGGAAGTGAGACAGCATGGAATGAATGATCAGAACTAGAAACACAGGAAACTGGATGCAAGCCTCCATGCACAGGTGAACCTGCAGCTGGGACCTCGACCAACCCCTCCAGACACCCCACTCACAACTCCATCAGCTGCAGGAACAGCTGCTGAACACTGGAAAAAACAAACCAGCTTGGTGTGGAGTAGGGATAAAGGCTTAAAATAGGGTAAGTTGTTCAGAAATCTGCAGTTGCATGGGCTTTTGCCATGATGTCTCCCAAGAGCATGCTGCATCTGTATGCACCAGGCAAGCCTGCAAGGTGTCCTGTCCTGCCCTACTGCTGGTGTCACAGAATCACAGAATTGTTAATACTGGAAGAGACTCTGGAGATCATGCAGTCCAACCCTTTCCAAGGCAAAGTCACCTAGAGCAGATCACACAGAAATATGTCCCGGTGGGTTTTGAACGTCTCCAGAGAGGGAGAGTCCATAACCTCCCCATGCAGCCTGTTCCAGTGCTCTGCTGCCCTCAGTGTAAAGTTCTTCCTTGTGCTGAGAAACAACTTATTCTGTTTTGTTATGGCCATTGCTCCTCATTCTGTCACTAGGCACCACTGAAAAGAGCCTGGCACCATCCTCTTGGCACCCGCCTTTGAGATATTTATACGCATTGATGAGATCCCCTCTCAGTCTTCTCCAGACTAAAGAGGCTCAGCTCCTGCAGTCTCCTCTGATAAGAGAGATGCTCCAGACCCGCAGTCATCTTTCCGACCCTCTGCTGGACCCCCTCCAGTATTATGGGGTAAGGTGTTCAAAAAGCTAATGTTGCGAGGTCTTTCACCGTGATGTTTCCAAGCACACAGCACACTCGGGCGCACCAAGCAAGCCCGTGAGGTGTGGGACACCGCCCTCCCCTGCCGGGTCTCCAAGGGAGGGCGTGGGACTAGGCTGGGCTGGGCGAGGTACCTCAGCCGCTGCCTCGCCCCCTCCACCCGGGGCACCACGGCTTCGTCCCGCCACATCTGCACCGCGGGGCAGGGCTGGCAGGGCAGGGCTGGCAGGGCAGGGCAGAGCAGGTGAACCCCCACCTCCGCCAGGGCCACAGCCGCTCTGCCCCCGCCTTGAGGGGAGCCGTGTCCCGCGGAGCCCGTTCTCTGCGGAGCCCGCCCCGCCATGGCGGGCGAGAAGCTCCCGGCATGCCCGGCATTTCCCGGCCGCGCTGCCGAGAGACGGCCGCCGGGGCGGGGCGGGGAGGAGCGGGGCGGGAAGGGGAGGATGCTGCGGCCGCCGCGGGGCGAGGCGGCGGCGGCGGCAGCGGGAGTAGCGGTACTTGGCGGCGTAGAGGATGCGGCGGCGGTGGTGTCGGCAGCAGCAGGCGGAGGAGCGGGGAGCGATGCGGTGCTGCGCGGCGGGGCCGTGGCCGCACAGTGCCCTCACCACGCTCCTGCTGACAGGTCGGTCACGGCGCGTATCCCCGCGGCGAGCGGTGCGGGCCCCTCCGGCA
>VZTB01006094.1:316014-375719 GCA_013397245.1 Thryothorus ludovicianus | reverse complement strand
GGCGGGGCGCGGGAGCTGGGCCTGGCTCGGGGCCGATGGATGACGGGGGAGGCTCCGGGACTGGGCCGGGCCCACTGCGCTCCTCCGCTCTCTCGACCTGGTCTCTGACGCGAGAGATAGGCTGCTGTGAGCACAGGGGTGTGTTTTGTGTTGCCCCTCTTCTCCCTTCTTGACCACTTAGTCTAACCGGGTCAGAATTAAGAATTCAGAAAAAGTCTTGATCCTGGTCCCTAAAAGCTAAATAACAGCTTTCATGCAGTAGGCAGGTTTTTCACCCACAAGGTTCTTCACGGTGAAATACATGGAACAGCTAACATTTAGTAGCAGCCCAGCCACAGGACTTAGTGAGACTTGTTACGCCAAGAGTAAGTTATCAGTAAGAAATCTATTTGGGTTATTTTGAGATGAGAGAGGTCAGTGGTGTGTTATCTGCCAGCAGTCTACTCAATATCCTCTTGAACAGTATCTAGGTACCCTCCTAGTACTTCTTTTTCTTATGACCATCTGGTCATTGGTTGTTGGCAACAGAATTTACATGAGGCACTGAATGTATTAAAGATGTGTTAAGAACTTAAGTGGGAAGTTGTTCAATGTGAGGATAAAACTTCACTTGTTAGATGCAAAATACTGCTTTCCCCTTATGTGAAATTTTTTCCTTCCTCTTCCACCTTCCCCACCATGACTGATTGTGGGATAGCAACCAAACAAGAACTAGGACAGCTTAGAATAAGCTTTCAGTATCAATTGAAATAATGTATTTTAAAAAGTTCAACCAAATGATCTTCTAGAAACTGAGTTGTGAGCTTAATCTACAAGTCCTTTCCAGCCTACATCGCAAGGCAAGAGGTCTTAAGGTTTTTTCATGATAACTTTTCCACTTAGACCTTTCTAAGGTGGATTCAGTGAGATTTCATTAGTTAAAACAGAAGAATATGTAGTTTGAAACTGATGTAAAACAAGGAAACATGAACTTCAGTTCAGTTACATTCTTTTAAGTGATATCTATATAAAATTTATTCTTTGCCAAGATGGAAATTTGTAGTATGTTCCTGAACTGAGTGAAGCTGCCCCAGGAGTTCACCTGAGCTCCCCTCCATTCTCCTTAAGAACTTCCAACCTCATCTGCTGGCTCCAAGATGAGCCATTGTCCAGCAGGAAAATTCATTCTTTTGAATCCTGTTCTTAGGTAAACTCTACAGTACTACAGCATTACTTAACAAGGCAAGACACATCTTACAGACAAAATGGCACGTGAGAAGTAGCACAGGACTTGTAAATAGATTTCTTTTAGTCCTCCTCAACTAGTATGGATTGGTTTTTCCCCTTTGTGTTCTAAGCACTTGATCTACAGAAGAAAGTTGAATTATGCTTTTTGCATTTCTTAAAAATATATGAAAAAAGGCTTTTTGGGGGAGGATAGCTGCTGTCAGAAGTCAGAAGGGTTGTCTGCCTCTCACTTCTCCCTATCTTCTTTGAGACAAAACATTATTTCATCATCCAGGGGTTTCAAAAGAATTAAGAATTTAATTGTTGTGAGAGGTGATATCTAGGATTAAGCATTTCTACTAGAAACTAGTTAGGTGTTCTTTGGCTCTAGCTTTATAGTAACAGACTTCCTAGAAGTTTGCTAAATCACACTAGTAGAGCTGTCTATGAATTGTCCCCATATTGTCCATCTGCAGAGACAGTGGTTGTCAAATTGTTGTTTGAGTGACTGTGGCCATTGGTTTTGCCCTGTGTTTCTGCCCTTAGGGTTAGTTTTCAGTGCCCATGTTGTCCCTGGAACCCGTTTCATCCCAGGAATAGGGAGTTGTAGAGCAACGGAGTTGTATTCTCCTTTCCCTGTAAAGGGATCAGAATGGGTAAGAAGCTCATTAGTTCTCACTTTGCAAGCTGTGGTTATGTGGTCACATTAATTTGTCATAAGGCTGCACTGCTGCCAGAAAGCATTCTCCAGCCTTTGCACAGCCAGGGATTATTTGCTGCTTCCCTTGGTGACAAATAATTTGTACAGTGATGCTGTGGATTGGGTCATCTGGCTCAAAAGTAGTGTGCCCACAAAAATAGTTCACTGTAATGTATGTACTGCCCAGGACTGGTGTGGATGGTTTCCACTGGTGTGTGCTGGGAGTGCCCCCTTTGAGCAGGGCTGCAGACATGCCTATTTAAAACAGCTGTGAAATCACTGGCTGGGGTGGGGATCCTGGAGGCTGAACCAGATCCCTGCACTGGTCCTGTTGTTGACAGCAGAAGTGCTGTTGGCAACACTCCTCTCTGCTAAGCCACACCCTGTGCAAGGAGGCAGAACATTCCATGGATGGTCTGGTGTTTTCAGACTAACACCAGAGCACACCTGGCCTTTTTCCTGTTGTGGGTGCAATCATAAGGGCAGGGAAGCAGGTTTCCTTCAGGGAGCCTCTGGATGTCTGCCTGCCTGCCTGCCTGTGAAGATGCTGCCTGTGCTACTAATCTGAGCCAGGTCAATACATACCATCTACTGTCAATAGGTACTTACTTGAATAAGTAATTACAGGAGGGTTAAAGTAGCCATTCCATTAATATGCTTTTCATTACAGAAACACATTATTTATAGGCAGTACATGGAGACATCTTAGAGGTCCTAAAGCCAGACAATAAGAAGTCAGCTATATAGCAGAAGATGTAACTGCTCAGTGTGCAGAGAGGCTTATTTTTGCTCCTTAATGTTCTTAGATTTGGTTAGAAGTTCATTAAGGTACTTCAGGAATTGAAGTCACTGAAGTAAAAGCCTTTCTTTAGAGGAAAGATTATTTCCAATCAAACTAAGAAAAAATTATTTACAACCTAGACAAGAGGATCTGTTCTTTTCCGTATCTGAAGAGCTTTTGGGTTCTTTTTGAATAGAGAGTGAGAAATTTACAGCAATCACTATCAGTGCCTTCCTTGGCAGACTTCTAGAGGAAAGGAGGGAGTTGCTAGTTTTGATTACTTCCATAGGAATTTTAATCTAAGTGTTGTTACAATTGCAACACAGACAACCAAAATATCATTTAAATGTAGGTTACTTTAGTGACAGTCCAAGCAATGAAAATGAGAAGTTAGAAAGAACAACTTACTCATATAAATGTGATTTTTATTTATAACCAGTACAATGATAATTAAAGAATAACTAAAACAGAACATAATTGGATAAAGAAGAAAAAACTGTGATATGCTTCATCTGGGCATATTCAAGTCCCAGGCACAGAGCTATGAATTGCTCCTACTGTTGAAGGCAATGGTGGGTTCTCCAGCAACTGTGGCAACATGTGTAACAGACTGAAGAGCCTGACACTATTAACATTCTTTTCATCGTGAGTACAAGGCTGATTAAATTAATTCTAAACTGTCTCTTTGATAAAATGCATAGTTTGAATCCCTGCATTCTGTAGTATAAGGTCTCTTTTGTCATCCTTTAATCATATTCACATCTTCCCAGAGCCTTCCTCTTGTTGTCAGTTGCTTCTTGAAGGCTCTGCTAGACAGAGCATTTGAACAGTGATCATATCTGTGTCAAGTACAAAAATAAAGTCTGCCTGTTCCTCCTTGATGTTGCTGTTCATGTGTCAGCTGTTCTAGCCAGTGTTCTGGTGAAAGCTCTGTTCACCCTGACTTACATCTCTACACAGTTACCCAAGCTGAGCATCCCTGAATTGTGTGCTCACAGTATGTGTTTGGCATGCTGCTGCCTTTGTTCCTGGTGTGCAGTTACATTTTATTCTGTTGAAGTGCACATCACTAATCACCTTTTTACCAGACAGTGCAGACTGTTCTGTCATCCCTATTATTTGTCAGTCTCCTAGCCTTTGTTTTTACCTGCAAATTCTATCAGTGTATTTGATACATACAAGTCATTCTTTGTCTCCCTTCCCAACTCTGTCTCTATCCTGCCCCTTTTCCCTTCACTCCAGTTACACAAAGGCTAATGTCAAAACTTTGTGAGACCCAATGGAAAGCTCATGTAACAAATTAACTTTTTAGCAGCCATATTCTCTTGCTTTTCACATCTGTCATTTGAAATCAAATCACTGGTGATCTGTATGAAAACATCACACTATAAACTCTAGGATCTGAAAACAGGCATACTGGTTGCTTTTCCAGTTCCACTGTGAAATGCAGCATAGCATGGAGAGGTAGACAGGTAAGTTCTTCAATCCACACAGCCAAACCTAGCACTTCTTGGAACCCAAATCAAAGACACTTACTCATCATTTATATTGGAAAACACATTGCGGAACTTGTATTTCTTTCTTTTTTAATTACATTTAAATATGCTAAAATGATTTTGTATTTACTTTTTAAACAAAGTGTTAGGTGATAAGCTTTATAGCTAAGGGTAACGTCATAATTGCTGTGTTTGTCAGAAAAAACTTGTGGGCTCACCAGAAGTGTCTAGAAAGATGCATTAAAACCTTAAAAAGGATTAAATAAGGACTGTGAGAAGTATAATAATTTTGACAAGAACTGTGATAACTCTAATACTAGTCTTCATTTAATAATTCAGTAATTTAATCTTGTATTAATTGTTTTGTTTGGTACTGATGTTGGTTTCTAGCTGACAAGCCTCTGATTGCCCAGCTCATCATGTTGGAATAATGGAACAACTTTATTTGACCTTCTTAGAAACTTCTTGAGTTTTCCAAGAATTACTAAAATTTACACTAAGTCCTATGCAGTACTAAATTTCATAGTCCCTAGGATGTTATTATATTAAGACTTGCAATATATGCAGATCAGTTCAGCAGATAAAAAGTTGTTAGAAATATTGTGTTGGTATGGTAATTATTGCGTTAATCAAATTATTAAATTTAATAAAAAAATAAAATTAAAAGTGCATTAAAAATGCAACTTTTAGTTACACTTCATCCTCAATTCACTTTGAGATGTTTTCTGTAAGTTATCAATAATAAATATCTGTCTTATATGTGTAGATTAAGTGTGGTGTATCTTTATTACTGCTTAAGCCAGATCTGTTTGGCCTCCTGAATTCTGTTTGTACCATGTCTTAGCACTAATTTAAAAGCTGCCTGGTCTAATGAGTCAGAAGTTTCCACACAAGTTTAGGCTTCTTTCATGTTCTGTGCATGTCTTTCAATAAGTGTTCATATCTTCCTGCAAACTGGTGCAGCTGTATACAAGTACAGCTCCTTGATGTTTCTGGTATTGCTGTTTTTACAAGGACATTAAGATGCTATCCAAAAACATCTTTGATCCAGGGTTTGACATGAGTTCTCACTCCCAGATTATTTCAAAATAAAAAATACCTACTCATTATGGCCACTTTCCCTTTCCTGGCATCTGACTGCAGTTCCTTCCCTCTGCCCTTTCAGCTGGCATACCTATTATTCATCACAGAAGAACAGGAACAAAAAGTGGGAAGTGGGGAGGGAGCTTTCTCAGGAACCTCTGCTGCTGGTGAGGAGTCTTTCTGTCAGCTCCACAGCTGCCTTCTGTCTTCAGTCATCATTTTCTCCTCACTGCATTTAAAACTTCTATCTTCAGCTGCATGTCTCCAGCTGATTTCAGGTTGTGTTCTAGTTGTGTGGGATGTAGGCAACCATTTTTAATGGGTTCTTTTTTCAAAATTGATTTTTGGTTATGCCTGCAAGGCAGTCAGCCCCATGTGTCTTTATATAAGCATCGTTATAAAAGCAAAGCTTGCTCATATTACTTTTCCTACTTTGACCAAAATATACTACTCTGGTGAAAGCTACTTTGGATATTTTTGCCTGTATGTGAGGTTTTTTATTAGAGAACGCCCTTCTTCATCTTTGTTATCAGCACAATTATGTCAGTAGAAGTATCTGCAGAGGTTTAAGTATTTAGTGTGAGCTTATTTGGAAAAATGGGTGTCAAAAAGGTTTTTGTCAGAAAGATTAGTATATATTTGTATATTCAAACCAAACACCTCTGTTTTTTGACCTGTGGTTCCTAAATTCTGACTGAAACCAAAACATGGTGTAGAAGGTGTCCAATCCCATCTGATCAGATTGTTTGTGGAAGTCTGTTGATCTGACTAATTTTTTTTTCTGCATTTGTTTTATTCTGAAAAGCTTTTTTGCTAAGCTCTGCTGATGGCAATAATGGAACTGTTAACTGGACGACTAAGCGAGCCCACAGTTATGTTATCAGCAGAATAAAGGCTGTTCAGAAGAATGGTGAGTTTAGGTTGTAAATTTAAATACCCTGTTGGTTCAAGCAAACCTGCTTTTAATATTACTCTCGCTTTTCCAGTCGTGTCCTTGTTTTAGGAGTAGGGTGCTATTTTAAGGTAAGTAATTTGGAAAAATTTACAAAACTTTACTTTTTTTATCTTCAGTCTTCAGGTATTCACAGAACCTGTGTGTTCTTGTTAGTCTTCCCTGACTTCTGTTCCTGTAGCTTTCTTTGCTTGAAATAATGGCTGTGTTTATAGCTAATACTGCACATTTTCTCATCATGGCTGGTTGCTTAAAGATACTTCTGCAGTTTGCTTAATACAATAACTTCTCTGTAACAATTAAAAACAGTCTTCTCACACGTGAGTGTAAAAAGACTATTTTGCTGCTGTCACTTATGCAAGTTCACATCCAATACTGTAGCTAGTGCACGCTGGCTGAGAAGAAGCTTTGCATTGGTTGCTCATCTAGGCAGGCAATCTGGATTGGCCTCCACGTTGTTTCTGGGATTGAGCTTCATCTGCTGAACATCAGTGGGGAGAGAACCAATTGAAATTTCTAGAAAAAAACAAACTTCCAGGTGAATTCTTTCCTGAGAATCATCACAGGCTGCAGCCAATGTGGTGAAACTTGTGAAGTTTCTGGAGATGGGGATTTTCTGTTTCTGGTAACAGGCTCTGGGATGCAGGCTGATGAGATCCTGTCTGAATTCCTGGCTGTGCTTGTGTTCAAGATCGATAAGGAGATCTTGGGATCTACAGAAAGTCCTCCAAGCAATCTGGAAACAAGAAAGAGGAAAGCAGTGCTGTCAAGGTAGCTGATTCTAGCAGGCATCTGATGTTATGCTAAGTAATGAAGATTTTAATTTCCCATGATTAGTTTTACAGAAGCTTTTCACAGTCCCTCAGACTTTTATCTACCACAGGGAATTTGCCCAGACAATTCACAGCTGGCAGTCTGCTGTATTAGATTAGTATCTGTTTGTTAAGTATATTCAGCTTCGTCCCTAGATCACCCAAGATGATGATTACACATTCATCTGCAGTCTCAGTCTCACGAAAATAATCATGGGTTTTAAAAGCTTGTGAAGAAAGTAGAGTTTCACTTGTTTCATTATTGAAAAGCTAGTGATAGGTGTAGAGGACTGAAGACTCATCATTTTCCTTCTGGTTTTGAAGAAGCTTCCTGGAGGGAAAACAAGGAGGGGAAGAATATTTATGTTCTTCATCACCATACTCATGTCATTATGATGTTTTTGTCATTGCAAGATAAAACAAGTTTCTGCGTTTTTTCCTTCTGAGAGATGTTTCTAGAATTCCATCAAGATCAGTGTTTTATCTGCATCAAATCCTTACTGGCATGCTTATTTCAGCTGCAGGAAATGTCACATTGCTAGGAATGGGCAGGCATTTAGTGGTGCTAATAGGTTTCCTATAGCAGACAAAATAAGTGTTACATGGCTATTTTCAGTAACTGCTCATTCTATTGTGCTTTTTTCTTTCTGAAAGAATTGCTCACGGAGAAAAAATGCACATTACTTTTTCACTGTTCTTCCTGTTTGAAAATGGATTTTTTTGTAGAGGAAAAGTATCAGAAATGGGAAAATGAACTTTTCTAGGTTTTTGATGCACTTTCAGCCAGCCACCATATTTTTGTCAGTGTTTCTGTTGTATTAGTTGCTTTTTCAACTTTCCATGAAAATATTTTAAAGGAAATTAGTTAAGTTCCTTGTGCTGTTTACAGTTTATTCACAGAATTAAGTGGTTCTTTGGATAATAATGTACTTATTTAAGTAAACAATTCAGTGATCTACATAAATCTACATAATGAAAATTACAGTAACTGGTTTATTAACCACACAGAATTGCAACAACTCAAATTTAAGGCTCAATTTTTTTTTTTCACTAAGATAAAATTATTAGAAAGGTGCTCTGTTCAGTATTGAGTTAAAAGTGATTTTTAATTCGGGAAAAAAAGCAAATGCTGGGGAATGTGATATTATATATGGATATACTATGTGCAGTAGTATATCCAGAACTACATATTCTGCAACATTAAGCTTGAAGAGTGAGGAGTATGTAACTAAATGGGGAGGTCTACATTTCAGATGTCTGCATCTCCACTCAGATGCCTCTGCAGTCCATGGAGATCTAGTCAGTGTAGCCTGGAATCTAGGACATGATTCATCTCATTTTAGAGGAGAAATCAAATAAATCAACCCCTAGAAGCGTCTGTTTCTTCTCCACTGACTATAAAAGGAGCCTGACTAACTTAGTGGTGGATGTTGTTTCTGTAGGCATCTAAAATTAGGTGAGAGAGATTCCACTCAGAGTACGTGGTGTGAGGGCTGGAATGCCTGTGATTAATGCCTAATTAGTGGTGCCTTTTTAAGCAGATCTCAAGAAAGTAAGTTGGTGTAATTATAAGGCTGGAGAAATTATACCAGGGTTAAAAATATTACACCAGCATTAAAAAATTGCATGAGCTTTATCCACATTTCAAATGTGTCCTGCTTTTTAATCCAAGTGTTGAAATTAGCCCCTCTGGGACCAACAAGTTCGTTCCTGTGAATTTGTTACTGAAGTGTCTCTTGGAGTCTGTCTTCCCAATGACAGCACCTCCATGCTGTGTAGCCTATGATTTATTTTTGGAGATGTTATTCCTCATGAAGTTTCTTCCAGTTTGGCAAGCAAGGCTGGTAGTTGTGTGTAGTTATCTGTGGCTTACCATCTTTATCTACTACGTTTGTAATCTTCATCTCACTGACAAAATCTATGAGTGATGATCAATTCTTTCAGGGCATTAAATTAAAACTCAGTGTAATAAAGTTAGTAATACAAGCTACAATCAATCTTGTTAAAACACCGTGAGAAACCTATTAAATCAGTATTCTCTGTTTATACTTACATTTTGAAACTTGATAAAGTGGCTTCTTATGCATCTAATTTATTGCAATGATTTCTTCATTCTTCTAATTTGTTAAAATATGTGTATAGTTCTTCATCAAATGTGTTATACCTAGAAAAGCTATGCCCTTGTCAATGAATTTTTGTACTAAATGAAAACCACCTTATTACTTTTACATACGCTGATTGTTCTGAGTTAAGTTTGCTTTAGGTTTTTGTTTCTCAGTCCTGGAAAACATGACTCCCCTTTCTTTTGTTTGGAATCAGTTTCACCTGACTGGCCTATGAATAGGCATTATTCTTTTGTTTTATCCTTCAATACAAGCCCAGCATCTTCAGTAAAGAACTCTCTAACCAAAGTTTGAGATGTATTTTACCCTGGTGGCCTGAGAAAGTCTAGCTTTAAGAACAAATAAAAATCAGCTAAGTGAATTTCTGTGTCCTTTTCTGCACAAGAACTGAAAAATCTGCCATTTTTGTTTAGTAGGGAATGGAACTGTCCATTGGTAAGGTTCCTCTATATTCCTCTGTTGCTTTCTTTATGTAAAATAAAGAGGAAAACATGATTGTATAATTCATTTAATGTACTTTTATTAATGTAATTTTTCAAATAAACCAACTATATAAAATTACAATAGTCTTCCTCATTTTTTAAATTGTAATAAAAATAAAGAGCTTATACAACTTTTGAAATCTTAACATAGGCAGTTTTGTTTATTGAAGTCTTGGAAAGGATCCTGTTGGGCAAAGAGATGATTTGCTCTTGTGTTCTGTTCTTAAATCTATGTAACCTTTTAAAAATCTTATTAACAGATGTCTAATATTTGTTGCTTTCCTTCTCCCAGATGCCTGCATTGCTGTTGAAATGCATGAAGTTACCTCGAGCATGTCTCATTTTTGCCTTTTTTTCTGTCTCTTATCTCTCCTTCTGCTTTTCAGTGTACACGATTCTGTCTAAGGTGCACTCTGATCGGAATGTATACCCTTCTGCTGGAGTTCTGTTTGTTCATGTTTTGGAGAGAGAGTACTTTAAGGGGGAATTTCCTCCTTACCCAAAGCCTGGTATGAGATGCTAAGATCTTCCATGTTATATGCAAATACAGAAAAAATATTGTTATAAAAAATTGAAGTCTGTTTAGCATACCTTGTGGTTCAGCATGTAAGATAAACAAGACAGGGTTTATTTTCTATTGAAATATCTTCAAATGAAATAAAATGTGCAGTCCTACACTTCTAAAATATTCTAGTTTGTGATTGTGAAAAGATGCATATAATTGTATATTGTGAAAAAATGTGCTTAATTTGGGAAAGTGTAGTAACACATTATATATATATATGATATTAAGAAGTGTTCCTTCCCTTTTGCATTAAGTATGAAATTGTGGAAATATATTAATTATGTCTGTTAAAAATGCTATTTATCTGGTCAGTGTTTCAGATAGTGTATGTTAGGCTATATGAAGGAGCAATTTGAAAGCATATAGTAAATATAAGAAAAAATAGAAGATTAAATCAAATATTAGACTTCATAATACTGTTTTCTTTCATTTTAGAAAATAGTCCTTTGGCTTCAGCCTTCTTCCTATATTTTGGAACAGTTTAATGTTAGTAAGCAGATTGGTTTTAGAGAAGGAGCTGTGATGTCCTAAATA
Source organism: Thryothorus ludovicianus (assembly GCA_013397245.1). Classification (NCBI taxonomy): domain Eukaryota; kingdom Metazoa; phylum Chordata; class Aves; order Passeriformes; family Certhiidae; genus Thryothorus; species Thryothorus ludovicianus. Next base: position 364,985 of record VZTB01006094.1, on the reverse strand, counting down.
TGGTTTTGCCACACACTAAAGCTGGTCACCACAGGTTGAAATATATGTAAGCAATCTCTGGGAAGAGAGAGAGCATTCAGCCACATGTTCTTATCAACAATGAAAGGGAATAAATGTATCCAGTTTATATAAATATGACTTTTCCTATAAGAATAAGAAAAACCTGTGTACAGTGCACAAATAATTAAAGCCTGTTTCAGTAATTAACTTTTGAATTGATTTGAGAGTGCTATTACTAAGACTCACTTCAAAGAAAAAATAAGCTTCTGTTAGCATTGGTTAAAATTTGAGTAAACATGAGTAAACCCAAATGTTTTAAAAATTTCTCCTCTTTGTAAAGTGGATGTTCTTCCTGACATGGATACCTGAGTCTTCATATATGTCATGGTGACTGGCAGAGTGAAGTTTGTCTCTGTTCCAGTTTTCTCAGTTTTGGCACATAGGTGGAAGGAACTTGGAAATTTTACTAATGATGGGTTGTCTTACAGCTGCAGCCTCTTGATGTTTGTGTGATTCCAAGGCAATAGGAATCTGGTTTCAGATCCTGTTGAAATTGCTGTTCCCACAGACAGTTGTGATTATGTCAGAAATTCAGTGTGAGATCAGGTGTTGCCTTGGTACTTTTATTTTTGTCTGCTGAACTGGATCATTATCATTGCCTACCTTGATGAAGGAAGGGCAAAGCAAAATGTCTCACAGGTGGCTTTCAGAATTTCCCCCAAGTCATTTGTGGTGCTGGGAATTTGTTTATAACAGGGTGCTAGTAATGCCAGGTTGTGGGTTCAAGCTCTGTACGTGCCAATCACTTAAGAGTTGGACTCCATGATCCTTGTGGGTTCCTTCCAACTCAGAATATTCTATAATTCTGAATTCTGTGATTCTGACTGCAGTAGATTAGATTACTGGGATGTCCTGAGAGAATTGTGAGGGAAGTCGTGTTACACCCAAGTAATGATTTGGTCTGGTTCTGGTTCATTTTACTCAACTGGATATGTAAATGTGTACCTGGAGACTAGTTACCCTTGGGCAACACATCTCAGTCTCTTTGTCCCTCTCTGGAGGAGATGAGAGCTGTCCATTCTTCACTGTGTTGGTTCCAGCTGTTGTCTTCTTTCATCACTTGTCCTACAATGCTGTTGCCCTCTCAAAGCTGAGTTGGAGTGCAGGGCAGAGGTGTTTGTGCAGGCTCAGAATGGATTTGACTTGAGTTCTGTGCCTCAGCTGGACACTGCCTTGGTGGTGAGGATTTGGTGCTGTTCAGGGTTCATTTAATTTACGAAAGCTAAAATAAACAAGTAAAATCCAGACATTTATAAGAGTATCAATAAGAACCACAAGAACTAATGAGGTTTGACTTGAGGGGCTTTTCCAGATTTCAGCAGGACTACTGTATTTAGTAGCCATCAGTGGCTCCAGTTTGTAGGAATGTTTGATCCTTTTTTGTATTAATTAGTTCTCTAAATTAAAATGACTGCCAGGCTGTTGGTGCCAAAGACCTGTATGCGCATCCTAATGCTAACAGAAGCTTTCAGGCATTATTGATTTACACAGCCACTCTTTACTGTACATTGAGTACCTGGATCCATCATTAAAAACAGAAATAAAAGTAAGTTGGGAGGGGGAATTAAAGGACTGAAACCTTTGTGCTTTGTAAGGAGTTTAGGTGCTTAAATTTGAGGTGGAGCAGCTCTAAAAATCAGACCTACTAGTTACTGAACATGAGCACTCAGCCAAAACTCTAGGAAGTGCCTGCACATTATGTCTGCAGTTGGTTGCACTTTCCAGGTATTAATTTCTTAATACCTATAAGTGCTAAGTAATAGTTCATTTTATTTATGATATGGTAAAGGTTAGCAAATTTTAATTGTTTTTTTCTTCTTAGAAAGTTTCAGAAAACAAATGAAAACAGAATAAGACTTCCTAGTTGAAAAATTGAAATCAAAGTATTTAGCATTTTCTTGTGAATGTTCTAATATAATTTCTCTTGTCCAGGTGAAATAAGTAATGATCCTATAACGTTTAATACCAATTTAATGGGTTACCCTGACAGACCTGGCTGGCTGCGCTATATACAAAGGACACCGTACAGTGATGGAGTTCTGTATGGCTCACCAACTGTAGAAAATGTGGGCAAGCCAACCATCATTGAGGTATTTGCTTTCAAAAGTTCAAAATTATGTATTTTGGTTTGGAGTATAAGGTTCACACTGTCAACAAGTTCCCTCTTGTTTTTGAATAGTTAATTACTACTCATATTAGAATTTTATTTAAATACAGAGCAAAAAACCTTCATAAATGACTGTACTTGGAGAATAACTGAGTCGTATCTTTGTAACACTCAACCTAAATATGGGTCAGACTTTTCTCCACTAGGTGAAAGTGTTCAGTCAATAAGCAGTTGTGATGTTTTGTTTGTTTGCTTGTTTGTTTTTGTTTGTTTGGGTTTTTGTTTGATTGGTTTGGGACTTTTTTTCAATTATTCTTCATCAAATATCCCCTTGTTCATTATTCATATTTATTGATAGGTTTTATTTTAGTTAGCACTTTCATGAATTTAATTCTTACGAGTGTAACAATGACAAAACTGTATTTTTGAGGGTTAGTTATTAAAATATTTTAAAGCACTAATTATTCATTGAGCAGCAATTCAAAAGGGAAAAGGGACAACACTTTCTACCATGTATTTCAAAGACAGCAGACTGAATCAAACACTGTGGTTCACAGTGTTGAGTAATCTGCACATTAACTTGCTCCAACCATTTTACTGCTTCAGCAGTATATTTGTCATAAATCTTTGATGAGTATTTTTTTTCTAAATTGCATTTGATGTAGTTTTTCTTCCTCAAGAATGACAGCTCTGACTGTTGGGTTATACTGCAGATAGTTTCACCCATGCGTATTTTATTATACATGATTCTGTTTTGATTTCAGCAGGACTAATAACATCTGAGAAATGATCATGTGCAGAAGTTCTTGTAGGCTTTACTTAGTTTTATGTAGAGGAAACCATTTTTTGAAATTGCCAGTTTTTAAATGGCATGTGCTTTTAGATTCTAGGATCTATATGGAGACCTCCATTCTAAGCATTGACCCCAAGCCATATTTGAAGTAAATCTTGCCCAGCATACAAATTCCTTGCAGTTCCAGCCTTAGATGTGGCTTTTGGATTTATTTTGTGATATGTGAGGAGGGCAGATGGCATTTGATCCTCTTCTAGTGCCCTCTGAGTGTAGTGATTGCATATTCCTGGCCTGAATATAATGTCCATCGTGTTATAATTCCTGAGGGGGTGTCATAGGGAGGTCACTTTACTGGAGGTGACCTCAAGATTAGGAGAACCTACATTATGCATAGCACTGCAGTAGAGCAGGTAACATTCTTGAGCTCAAGCTCCTCTGAAAGCTGTGCAAAGGCAGTTTGTGTTGGAATGAACATTCAGGACAGAGGCAATCTCTGCCATTCCTTGGTGTGGTGCTTGGGCTACACTGGCAGCTCCCTGTGCTGGATTGCAGGCTCACAGTGAGCCCTGCCCTGCTCCTGATGGCTGAAGTTTTATCTTTCATATTTTCCAGATTCTGTACTGCATTAGTATGTAACTCTGAACTTCATATAAAGTGTTAGCAAGTTCTCTTCACAGTTTAGTTGCACAAAACAATCCTTTTCCAGCTTGAGAACCAAGGACATCATTGCAGCTTCAGACCCACTTAGTGTAAACAACAGTGAGTTGAGGAGAGCAGTCTGGGAGGATGGGACTTCATAACCTGAAGCTGTAATTGGACAATTAACCCCAATATGTAAATGCACCAAAACTTATAAAAGTGTGAAAACTCATGACACGCCATCCATCCTGGGTCCATCTTGGGTGGAGCCACAGCCAGGCTCTTGTACTGCCCAAGGTGTATCCTTTGCAAGCCTTTTTAATAAATACCTACTGTATTCCTTTAACACTGTCCAGTCTCTGTTCTAGGCAGCCTCCGTAGGCATCACTCCTGTACAGAGCTTGTATGGGGTTTGATTTTCTGGATACAAGTGGTTCAACTGCTGTTGAAGCAACCCCTTGAAAAATTAGCAGAATTAGGACTAGAGAAATCTCAAACTTATTTTCTGTTAATTTTATAATGAAATTATAACATTAAGCGAGAGCTGATTGGGTAAGCTTTTCCCTGTCCACTTAAACAAACCTGCAGTAGATAGTTCACAGCATTTTTCCTTTTCATTCAAATCTTTTAAAAGAAGTGCAACATCTGTTACATTTATATATTTAATAGTCAGTGTCACAGTGGTTTGTGGCTCTGTTTGCTGAGAAGCAACATTATTTTGTCACTATTGTCACACCTCTGCCTCTCCTTTGCTCTCGAAACGAGTGAACTGAAGTCTAAAATTAGAAAGAAAATTAGTCTTTTTCAGTTTGTTTCATGAAAGATTTATCAACTTGCAGGGATAAAAAAGGTAGAGAAGATAATACATAATTATACTGATATCCAGCCTCATTCTCTATTTCTTATGAATGAGCACTTAGTCATAGTACAACCTTGGAGTACAGTCACCACTGAGAAGTAACCACTTGCATACATTTCAGGTATCCTGGATATATTAACTTTTAGATTAATATCCTCGCATGTTTTATTCATGAAGGTGTATGTTTCAAAAAATAAGAGTCACAAATGTTGCATCTACGTCCTAGTTTTCACTTCCCCGACATTTACAGATTCCAGGATTTTTTTAAAAATTACGTGTGTTTGAGTATTATTTTGAATCCATTAATGGAGTAAGACTTCACTGGAGCCAGAGGTAAAACTAAATAAAAGCACTAAAGATAAGAATTACTGGCATCACAATACTTTTTCCTTTAAAAAAACCTCTCCATGTAGTTTATTTTCTAGGAGCTATTGATGAATTTAGATCTCATAGGATTGATGGAGGGGGTTTGGAGACTGCATGGGGAAATGGAGAAACAAGTCTGACCTTATGGTGGTTCTTAAAGGTAACAGAAGAGAAAGAATACACATGTATGGCAGTACACTTCTATCAGGACCAAAGTACATTATTTTCACATATATCCCTTCGTTAATTGTATTTGGCTATAGACTGGTCAAGAAAATTCCAATATCCTGACCTGAAGGCAGTGCTGCACCAAATAAGTTGACCTTACCTTTCAAATTTTATGTTAGTGAATGAACATTCATAGGAGGCAATGTACTTAAAAAACTGATAAGTATTTCTAAGTTATCAATTTAACTTTCACTGGTGTTTCATTTATATAATTTTCATTTTTGCATTGTTTTGTAATCCTTTTCACTCTAGATCACTGCATATAACAGGCGTACCTTTGAAACAGCAAGGCACAATTTGATCATTAATATAATGTCAGCAGAAGGTATGTACAGAATATGGCTGGTTGTATTTTTAACTGAATTAGCAAAACTCTCTTATGGGCTCCTGCTTTTGAAGATAAATACTGTAAAATAGTTGTCTAGTGTCCAAACCAAACGGGAGAATTAAGAAAATTTTTACTGCTTTAATTAACTTTGTTTTTTTAAACCAGATTATTTCTGTCATTTAGGACTGTTTTTCTTCACTCACTGTAAAATATTTGCATCTTTGTTTTTCATTAAACTGCTTCTAATTCAAAATTTCTCTTGTCTTTTTAAAGGGACCTTGCATGAAGGATTTCACTCTCTTTTTGCATGTTTAGTTTTCTTAGTTCTGTTCAATGAACAATTGCGTAGGCAGAATCAGAAAACAACGGGTTATGGCATAAATGCACATTTGAACCTTAAAATTAGTTCTCTTTGTCACATTTACATTCTGGAGTGTCACGAGTTGAAATCAATTGTTGCTGCAGATTGGTTTTGACCCCCAAATTAGCATGAATGTTATTGTATCTGTTTAATGAAGTTTTACCAACTGAGACTCTTTTCCTCTAGTCTGCTTCTTCATCTCCCTGTTGTTTTATAAATAACTGAAGGTTTTCAGCTCAAGTAGAGCTAATGGCACTCTCTGTTGAATTAAACATAATCACAGTAGGTTCAAAATAACCTCATTCAAACACAAGATTTTTGGAAAGGTGTATCAATCTTAAAGTAGTATTACATTAATCATTACTCCAAATATTTTGAAGACTTTTTTTTGGATTTATGGAGCCTTTGTTTAATGCAACACTCTTTTTCATCACAAGTAGATTTTCCTTTACCATATCAAGCGGAATTCTTCATAAGGAATATGAATGTGGAAGAAATGTTGGCAAGTGAAGTTCTTGGTGACTTCCTTGGAGCAGTGAAAAATGTATGGCAGCCAGAACGCTTGAATGCTATAAACATTACTTCAGCCCTTGACAGGGGAGGGAGAGTTCCACTTCCAATTAATGACATGAAAGAGGGGTAAGCATGTGTCAGTATGATATTTTTGCTTCACTTTTTTTTTTGTTTTGTTTTTTTGTTGTTTTTTTTTTGTTTTTAAACTGAGAAGCCTAATATTTTTTCAAGTTTTCTAGAAACTTTGTTATTGCTGTTTCATGTTTTGGAATTAGATATGAAAAGCTTACTCATGTTCTGGGCCCCAGCTATAGTGTGAGTTTTTGGTGTTAGATACCACTAGAACAGGCACAGTTCCTATATATTGATATTATAATCCAAGGAATTCCATTAATTATAAACATGGTAGTAAATACGGGGTTTTTTGTAATCCCAGTTTTACTTCTGAGCATGCTTTTCAAGTTTTTAACCATTCCCAATTCATTAAAATCAAAATTTTGAAGCAAGTTATGATAGAGCAGAGACACTATTTCTGAGAGCAGTTAACATGTAATAGTGTAATTTTTAGCTGTACTCATACTAAGTGAGTTAGTTGTTTGATTCAAGAACACTGTTGATTTTCTTCTGAAAGTCATAAGGTGTCTGGGGAGCTCAGGTTACTGAGTGTAAACTGCTGGAATGGACTGTTTCCAGTTGTGATTTGTAACCATAAATACTGTTCTGAACAGTATTTAACTGGAAACTGGTAAGGATTCAGTTTATTCAAATATGGTTCTGGCAGTGCTTTTCCCTGGTGAAAGTGAAGATGCCTATAATTTTTAGATCATTTTAGATTCTTGGAATCAAATAGTATCTAAGAAAGGGATGAAGGTTCAAAATATGAGATGTGTGCAGAAAATAGTAGCTTTTTCAGAGCCCTTTTTCATCTCTGGAATATTTGAGCACATTTAAAGAAGGAAAGTGACTTCTGTACTAGCCAGAGTAATAGCAGAGTCACTTAATACAAATGGCTACACTTAAAATATTTAGTTAGATAATGCCTGCTGTAACAAGTGGCAACTGGGATCTAATTTCTGTTTCAGAATCCATTGGTACATTATACCTGGTGCAGCAGACTATTTTACAGCAGTGTCCCATATATCTAAATATGACAATGAATAACACAATCAGCGTAGTTGCTCTTATTTTATGTATGGTAATGCTAAATCAAGTATTAGGTGTACCTTCAGCTTTCAGTATTGTGAAGCAATTTTTATTGGCTGTGCATAGCTACATTATGGAATATTTCAGAAGAAGCTGAGGGTTAGCACGTTCGTATCTGTATTAGGTTTAGCAATAACTAGTCATTGTGAATTTATTTTGAAAACACGGGAAGAAACTCGAAAAAATCTATGATGAGTAAGATTAAAGATTTCCTTAAAACAAAATGATGCTATTGTAATGCAATTTTCAAAAGTAGTACTGATTTACTTACATAAGGAAGCCACACTTGGAGCTCTTTGACTTCATAGAAATTGGCACCACTGGTGGTAATGAAACATTTGCATTAACAAGCAAGGCAGAATATGTTGTAATAAGCAGCTAGGAAAGTCCTTTTGATTGCAGTCAGTTACTTGCATGCTTAAAGAGATAAAAGTATACTATGAAGGAAAATGATTTTAAAAGTAATTTCAATCTTTAAATAACAGCTGAATATTACTGTGTACAGCAATAATGTTTGGACAGGTACATCATTGTCCTTTGGGGATTTGTGAGACATCCTGCTGGTCTGTCACTCATTTCTTTCTGCAGTGTGTATGTCATGGTTGGGGCAGATGTTCCTTTCTCTTCGTGTTTACGAGAAGTGGAAAACCCACAAAATCAGCTGAGGTGCAGTCAAGAAATGGAGCCTGTAATAACCTGTGATAAAAAATTTCGTACTCAATTCCATATTGACTGGTGCAAAATTTCTCTGGTGAGTTGTTTCATTATTGCATAAAAGTGATGTTTGTAGAAGTACAGGTATGAGTTTTGCCAGTCTGGTCAGACAATGCTGCCTATTCCACTTACTGTGACTGATATTTATTTCCACCTAGCAGACACTCTTAAGATTGTGAAAGGATTTTGCTATGTAGGCTAAATTCTGTTAGGGTGGAGCCCCAGTGAAACCACTGTATTTGTTTTCACTAGCAGTGAATTCTATAAATGGCCAGAGAACTCCAGGGTTTAAAAAACTAAACGTAATGAGAGGTGTAGTTCATTAATTCAAAATGCTGATACTGCTGGTTATACTTCCCTAAAAAGTGTATGCATACATGTATGTTTTCTCAGATACTGATTCTACACTGACTAGTTAATACTGTGCTGTTATAAAACTCTTGCTGAAAATTGTCTAAAGCATGTTTTATGTTAAAAATTTAAAAAGGAATGAAAGTAATGTTGACTAATTAAATAATAGATAGGAATATTCTCAGTTAAATGCAAGAAAAATGATAACCAAACACTAGAGTATTTGCCATAAAAAGAGAATAATTCCCAGAGAGGCTTTTTAAGGTTTTTTTTTTTAGCTCCTGTAAGGAAAATCAAGAAATAATACAGTATGGGAAGAGAATATTGCAGATAACTCTGAATACTGGTGGTGAAAGTATATAAAATAAACTTAGATGGTTGTTGAGCTGCTTCAGACATTACCCAGTAGGAAGCTGAAAGGGAGATATTAAACATTGAGTAGAAAAATTACTGAGTGTAAGGAAAGGTATTCATACACAAAATTCATCAGATAACTTCCAGTCTTTTCTGCCTATACACTATAAATTAGGAAAGATTCTAGTAGGCTGGAAAATACTTGTTTCAAAAGAATACCCAGATTATTTGCTTTTTTTTTTGGCTTTCTGTTGAGAAATTGTAAAAGGCCCTAATGTACACAGCAGTACTTGCCAACATCTGAAAAATAGCAGAAGGCAGCTGGTCTTTGGCAAGAACAAACTGTGTCATTTCTTCCATGTCCTTCTATAAGGAAGAAGTAGAACCAGGGTAGAGCAGCAAATGTCATTCCTTCTTGGTAAGGTTTTTTGATACTGTCTCACAAGCAAGCTCAGGAACATGGCCTAGATGAACTTAGGAATTAGTGGTGAGCTGATTGGTAGCCATAATCATGGCAGAATTAATAATAATTCCTGGCTATTCCTCATTAACAGCTGGATAATGGAATGTGCTTATTAAATTAAGTTTGTATTTCCCCATGAAACTGAAAGGATCTGCAGGTGCTTTGAAGGATATGATGGAATTCAGAAAGGTCTTGAGAAATTGGAGAAACAGTCTTGGAAAACAGGATGAATTTTAAAAGAAGCAGCAGCAGGACAGTGCACTAATGCAGGAACAATCAGCAGTGGCAAGAAGGAAAAGAAGCTGGTTAGGAATACTTCTTGAGAAAAAAATGCCTGATAGTGGCAGTGGCTCATAAACTAATCATGAGGCAGCATTGTCATGCTGGTTTGAGAAAAGCAGAGATCACCCTGGGATGTGTAACAGGAACAGGCTTTCAGAGAAGTGTTGTTTTCTGCAGCAGCTGTAACACAACCTTCTGGAATCCAGCACTGGTTCTGGCAGTGTGCCACAGTAACAGAATTTAAACTGTCTTAGGGGTGTTTACTGTTGCCAGCAGCATTTCTGCTGTAACCACTGCATCTAAGGGGAAAGAGAGCCAAGCTTCCCTCTATCTAATCACAGTCTGCTTTTCATAAGGCAAGCTGAGAGACTGGAATTCTCCCCAGATCTGTGGGCTGGGAGGGAGTTGAGTCCTGTTTCTCATATCCACAATTTAAACAAGTGATAGAAAATAGAGCCATCATATCATCATCCTCACACTGTTTATGAGGTGGTGTTGGCAGTTAGCACCCAATCAAAGAGTGGATTTAAGTTTGGGGGTCCCACATTCTGCAAGGATGGGCAGTGTAATAAATACTCCACTTGAAGCAATTCTCTGACAGCTTGTTCTCACACTGTGTATGGACCTCTGTCAGTCACATCAATTTTTTATATTTTTATATTTTTTGTGCATTGTTAGGGTTTGAGATTCAGCCAAGCAGCCAGGTGGAACTCAGTGTACCTAACATAAAAGATACTCCGCAATTAATGAGCAGAGAATACATCAATTAATTTGTGTTTAACAAACACATGTATAAATGTGTGTGCACATGCATTTGAGGCTCAGCAGGATTTCTGGAATTTCATTAAAATCACTTCACCCATTGCCTAAGCTGCAATACAGCATTTTATGACTTGAAGTGTAAATGATAAAGAAGTGGCCATCATTTGCAAGATTTCTCAATGAAAAGTCAGACAAAAGATCAAGCATGTAAGCAAATATATTTTATTTGTATAATGATCTGGAGATTAATGATCTTAAAGCTAGCACTGATAAAATTTGATAGTAACATCTAACTGAAGATAACAAAAAAATGGATGCAGAAAATGAAGTTATCTGGGATGGCTGTCCAAAGCAATAGGAAATTTAGCAGCAAAATGGGTTTGTATTTCTAGGATCATTGAGTACAGCCACACACAAAAATTGTGACCAGGAATGCAGCTTTTGGAGGCTAATTGGATTTGTGTGAGGGGGACAATGAGCTGTCCTTGGCAGCTCAGTTGATGGCTCTTGATTTTTTGAACACCGAATGTAAAGTGTGATATGAAGGTGGAGGAGGAAGCACATTGTCAGTATGTGACTCTTCACTTTGCCACCTTTACACAAGAGAGGACAGTATTGTTATTTAGGAAGATTAGTAAGAAATGGATTAATTAATTAAAAAGAAATCATAATCAGTTAATTAGTTTGCACTAAAGATGTTTACTGGATTTGTATTCAAATACTGTTTGTTTGAGATATGCCTAAAATTAATCTGTAAAAGACATGATATCTCAGGCACAAAAGAGAGTAGTAATAACATTGCTTATCACACCAATCAGAAGCTTCATAAAATGTAAGCTTCTATTATTTAAAAATAATGTTGTATTAAATTGTATAGAATTTGCAAAATGTGTAATATGGATATTTTTGTATCTTATGGTTAGTTAAATACCTGCCTGTTTTTACATTCTGTTACTTTATTATTTACTTGTCTTTTTCTCTTCTTTTTTTTTTTCCCGGGTATCAGGTTGACAATACAAAACAAGTTTCCACATTTCAGGAAGTGATTCGTGGAGAGGGAATATTACCTGATGGTGGAGAATACAAGCCACCTTCTGACACACTGAAAAGCAGAGACTATTACTCGGATTTCCTAATTACACTGGCAGTGCCCTCGGCAATAGCACTGGTGCTTTTTCTAATACTTGCCTATATCATGTGCTGCCGACGGGAAGGAGTGTGAGTACTTTAACATGCTAATAAGAAACTCTTGGTTTTTCTAAGATTATAATGCATAGAAGGTTATCTGTTACAATATCTCCATTCAGTTCATTATAAACATTTAAAACAGGCGAAAAGGTCCCTGCTTGTAATACTGAACTATTTCACACTTAAGCACATGCACTAATTTCCAAGCAAGCGGATGTAGGGCAGTTAGTTGTTCTAGAAAGGGTTAAAATACTCAACATCTGCACAAAACTCCCCAAAATCTCCACATGTGCACAGCTCTCCAAAATGCCCTCAGCAAATAAAATACTAATAAAGGATCATTGGTTCAGGAGGATATTAAGTAATTTCTAAAATGCTAACTTTCATAACATAAACCTAGTTGAGGAGATTAACTGAATTTAGACATATTATCAAAGAAAAACACATAAAAGGAAAGCAGCAAGTAACGTGATTTCTGCCATTTCTTACACAAACTACAATTTCATTTTGTCACAGAATTTATTTTAGCCAGAAGCTTGTTCTTTAACCTGCATTTTTCATTTCCCTGTGCGTGTTTCTGTGTGCGTCTGTCACCACTATCTCATCTCTCTACGTGCGTTCATCGAGGCCTCATCACAGACCCCGTCGCAAATGCTGCCAAGTTGCATTTAGCAATAACCTTGTCAGCATTTCTGCATCATGTACTGTTTTCATCATCAGATAGATTAATGTTCCAACTATCAATGCTATTATTTAATTCATAAATTTTGTTTTGTTTTTAGGGAAAAGAGAAACATGCAAACACCAGAGTAAGTGTCTTCTTTCCTGTTATTTTTCTTTTACCATTTAATTTTCATTCTCAGTAGCTCGTCATGCTTCATACATATGTGTCATAATCTTCTTTCATTCTCTCTAATTCATGGTTTAATTCATAAATGTGAAAGCTGCTTTTAAATCAGAGTCTTGGCAAGGATAGAAGACCAGAATAAAAAGGGTTTGAAATTAGAGACTGTCAATTCAAAACAAAATAGTGCTGTTAGAATAAATATGTTAATATGCAATTATTACTCCTTGTTATTGGACTTTCCAACCTGTCTGTTAAAGGCAGTGAGCAGGAGAAGAAGTATCCTGGAAGGTATCCAGTGCCATAATATGGAGTGTTTTAAAATTAATATACAAGCTTTTATGAATCTACCACAAGAATCAGGAGTTAACCAAAACTTTAACTGCAGCAAATAAATGGAACATCAGCCACAATCTGCACAGTCTTGAATCCTATGAAAAGTATTTATCCAGACAGAAAAATCTAATGGGATAATTACTGCCTTAAAAAATTAAATAAATCAAATATTTATTAATTTAACTATGTGAAGGTTGTAATTGTTGCACCGTAGCCTGTAGCATGCAAAGTCCTTGTACTTTAATAATGATAATAATAATAATAATTCCAAAATTCCCTCTGTTTTGATAGCTCACCTAAAGTAGGTGTTCACTATTTTATTTCCTTCTGACACAGCATCCAGCTGGTGCACCACAGTGCAATACAGAAATCGACCAAAGAGCTCCGTGACATGTCCAAGAACAGGGAGATGGCGTGGCCGCTCTCCACGCTGCCCGTGTTCCACCCCGTCACCGGCGAGATCGTCCCGGCCCTGCACGCCGACGCCTACGACCACACCAGCATGCCTCTGATGCAGACACAGCAGTAAGTGCTCACACTCAGCTCTGCTGTGCTCTCTGAGCTGCATGGCTGAGCTGTGGATCCCAGGGCTTGCCCTCCGGAATGTGCTCGTTGTGGGAGGATTCAGTAATGACTCTCTAGTTCGAGATTGCTCTGATGTTTGCATTTCCAGCAGAAAGAAAGGCTTTCTGTTAGAAGATTAAATGGCTGGCTTTCGGTCTGCAGGCTTGGCATGGAACAGTTAGATTTCTGCATGTTTTGGAGAAAAACTACTTTTGACAGAGGAATCAATTAAAACTGTTCTATTTTAGACACCCTGTCTCTTGACCCATATCTTTGGGGTTCTAGTATAAAACTATCACCACGTTGGTGGTAGCTTTATACCACAAAATCCAGACTTTGTAAGTGGTTAGTCATGTACCTGTCACACATGGTTTGTGTTTGAAATGTTGACATTGAACAGAAGAACATACTCCATTACACAAATAAATTCAGACTCGCCAAGAAAAACACTCATAGCTCTCTCCCATTTCCATTGTTGCCTCTCTCTTTCCAAGAGAAACCAGAAAAATAATTACTTCCTGTTCCTTAGAGTTCATTTATCAGTAACTCAGGGAAACTAGTGAGGCAGACCCAATGCTTAGCACTTGTTCTACTTCAGACAAACCCATAGAGCTGTAGCAAAGAGGCATTTCTGGAAAGGTTTGGTTGAGGTGCCTGGGGCTGAGCAGATCTCAGGCAGTGATCTCAGAAGTGGCTGGCATTTTCCAGTGCTGTGCTGTAAACCAGCTCCAGCTGGTACCTCCTCTGCTGGCAGGCCTGCATGGCCCCAGTGGTACTGGTCCTGTGCCAGCTCCAACTCAGCCCTAATTTACACATGCTTGTCCTAAATTCCCTTCACAATGTAGATCCGTGCTGCAAGGAGTGTTTTCTTCTCTCTGTCCCAAAGGCTAAATTCTCCAGAAAGGACAGCTGTATAAATTATTCCTTGTACAAGTGCTGCAAAGTGCTCAGCCCTCATCTTTTACAGCTCCTTCTCTATTCAGAATAGCAGTTTTTATGACTGGGGTGCCAAATCCTGTACCAAAGGCTTTCCTGAGTTGTACATAGGATATTTATCTGCTTCACCTAGATTGTAATCCCTAATTCCTTCTAAAACACCTCCATCTGGTAGCTCTTAAAATAGACACTTAAGCAGGGCACAAAAATGCAACTTTGCCTCAGTAAGTGAACTGGTCTGACACGTAGAAGTGGCTGACTCTTCATTCATTCCACAGCCACTAACTGTGTTGTAAATGCTGTCTCCTTTGCTGTAATCATGGAATATGGAATATTTCCTTACAGAAACCAAACTTTGCTTAACTTCAGAAACCCATGGTGACTCTTGTCTCTGGCATTTCACCAAATCTGAGCCTTTGAATGTAGCTGACAAGTGAGATAATGAGAACTACTTCCACACTAATTGTCTTTATTTCATGGTCTTGGCTAACATTTGGACATCTCTATTTTCATAGTGAAAATAGATTGCTTCATAAGTAAAAAAACAAAAGAAGTGTAATTACTGAGCTTTCATCATAATACACTTTAGACTTTGTATGGAAGCATTAAAGATATTAAATGGTTTTTTATAGGAACCTGCCACATCAGACTCAGATTCCACAGCAGCAGAGTGCAGGTCAGTACTCAGAAAATTCTGTAATTATTAAATGACCAGTGTGGAGAAAAAACTAGTCAAAATGTATACAGTCTGTGGACAGTGAAAATAATTTTCAAATAGAGGAAAGTACTACAGAATTGTCATTCTAGAATTTTTTTTTTATACATTATTGAAAATTTTGGCATGGGATTGATTAAACAAGGAAGAAATGCTATGTTAGGACTCTGCATGAGAGGCTGGAATTTGATTCAGCTAACTTAGAAACCTCATATAAATAATTTTCTGTTACATGAAGCTACAGCCAGATTCCCAAATGCAGTTACATGGTTTGGATTCTGACACTTGATAGGAAACCTAAATTTCTAATTCCCACCAATGTTAGTTAAGCTTTGAAGAAGGAGCTCTTTATTGCAGCTACTAGACATGAAGCGTTGATACTGGGGAATCTGGTGAGGCACATCCATGCTTCAGGTTTCCTCTGTCCTAGTCATCACTGGTATATCATTCCCACAAATGCTCATGTACTGACTGAGGTCAGGAATGACCCATCAGACTGTGGACTAAGGCTGACTGTCCTCTCTACTTAGCATCTCAAGGTCTGAGAAAAACCTACAGCCATAGCCATGAGAGAGGGGGTAAGGACCACACAGGGAAAAAAGTAGAGGCCAAGTGTAATTTTTAAATATTCAAAGAGGTATTTAATCAAAACTCTAGAGAGATACATATGTTTTGAACATAATATTGGAACTACAGCTCCAAGTGGAAAATTTGTTTTAACGTAGGAGTTACATAAGCAACTCTTTCTTTTCATTGAAAATCCTTCTTTTTCATTACTGCTTTCGGGGATTACAGGAGAATTTCGTATGACAACATTTCAAAGATTTGAGGCAAGTATATAACAGATGTTTCTCTCAATGTGAGGTTTGTAATATGGAAATTAAAAACACAGGTATAAAAAGTCTGACAGCAGTTCTGGTAGCTTTGCCATTTGTGTTCCTCATTGTACATGTGCTGGAAATGGTGGATGACCCTGGCAGTCAAAGCCTTGATCCAGAGCATCCAGCAGTGGTTTGGGTGGACATTTAGCACAGCTCCTCTCCCTCACACTGTTTAGAAGGCAGAATAAAAGTGTCACACAGTGCTGCTCTTCAGCTATGGCTGTTTTATTCCAAGAATTCCAGTCTGTCTTGAAGCAAATAAGAAACAAAATCAGCTGGTGATACTGTACAGTGACAGCAGTGAGACATTTTTGCAAAGGTATGAAATACAAGCTAACACGGGTCTGTCACTTTGGAGTCTGAAAAACTGCCCCAAAATTAGATCTGAAAAATTCTCCTGTGTCTGTATTTTCTGCAGTACATTATTTTTGTAGAACACAACTGTTCTTTCATATTCCTCACAGACACTGCCTGTGACAAGCTCTCAGAATTCCAGGGGGGCAGGTGGTGGAATGTATTTGGGACAGAAGGTGTCTCCTCCTCTTCCCTTGTTTATAATGACACCTTGCTTTGTAGCTCAGATGTGCAGGTGACCCTGCAAGCACTTCCATGACATCATGGCATGTGCCTTTTGCAGCTTTTATGAAAGGATACCCATAACTCCTGTTGCCAGAATGTTAGATTTTTAGAAAGTTATGATTTAAAACAAAATTCAGGAACTAAGAGTTTTTTAGTAGCATGAGAACAAACGTAGCAATCAATTTTATTGATCTGCTCAAGTAAGAAATCTACAGAAATAGAACACCTAAGGCCAAAAAACCTATAGAATGAGACATTAATTGTTGAATTTTTTTCCTTACCTATAGAAAACTCGCAGTAACATACTCAGGGAATTTAACATACTATCAGTCACAGCTGTGAGTAAGAAATTTCTATTTTAAATCTTCAGTAGACCATATTTAGTAATTTGAAGAGGAGACCGTGTATAATAACTATTGTGCACTTCAGGAACCATCTGAATCCCCAGTAAGGAATAGTTTTATTTTAGACTTATATAAAAAGGCAGACTTAATAGGTGACATAGTGCTTGACTATTTCACAAAATTAGAAGTTAATTGGGAAAGAATTGTGTGAGAGGTCACCACTCACATCTGATGTTTATTACTGATCTGCAATATGAACAGATACATTAGGTTTTATAATTGTCTCTGTGTCAACAGGCAGAATTTACAAGGACTTTTTAAGGTGCTTAGGTGAAAAAGCTTATAGGATATTCCTAGAATGTAAAATTCCTATAATCCTAAAATGGAACATATTGCATATACACCATGTACCACCTTTTCTGTTTTGTGCCTCAGCCTCCCTCTGAAGTCTGTTACATCCCACATAGGAAGAAATTCCCAGTTAAACCATTTTTTCCCAGCCCTCTCCCTTCCCAGAAGAATGCTTTGTCATGTATATGTTATCTTTTGATGCAGGTTGTACTTGTAGTGTTTCTCCAAAGTGGCTGTCGATAAAGGAACAATAAATACTATTTATGTGCTGTGCTCATACTTGACAGTTCAGTACTCTTGAAGCATCGTGTGCCACTGATGGATTATATAAATTCTCATCTGTTTGCAGGTAAATGGTATTCCTGAGGAAAGAAAACTAACAGAAGCAATGAATTTGTAATCAAAGAAGGCAGCAGTCTCACTTCCTTGTTTGTTCTGGTTGATGCATGAGTTTTTCTGGTGTATATTGTGCATGCCCACAGTATTATGATGCTTTCAGTGCCAGGAGTACAATCACTTCCATATAACTGATGTACTGTATCCTTTTGTACTTTGGACATTTTTGACTATTTGTAAACACTGATAACTTTTTATATTTGTTACATTCAGAAAGTAATCTTTAATGTATACATATACATATATATATATGTATGTATGTACATATATATATGTATTAATAAATATCAAGCTTTATTCTGTCTTGTGATCTCTCCTGAAAGTTTTAACAGAGAAATCAAAACTTCAGAGATTCAGAGGATTTCAGACTGTTAATGGGATGATAGAATTGCCTAACATTTGCACAGGAAAAGCAGTAGTGTACAAGCATGCAAACTTGTGCAACATGATGGGGCTCAGAAATACTGCACATATATTAGGTATTAATTTTTTAGAGATTACCCAATATAATGAGCAAAGTTATTTTTGAAAAATAAAGAAATAACCCCCCTGAGAAAATAACTAAAACTATTCATGATGAAAATTAGATTTCTGTTCTTTTACCAGATATTTACATTATTTCAAAATTTGTAAGCAATAAAGCATTTAAAATCTGTCCATTCATTCGGTTATGTTAGAAGAAACTGTTACAACAAACTATTGTAGGCAAAAATTAATGTCTGCAAATAAGCAAGGGTTTAATTTGGTACAGTATACTTGGACTAACTCTTTAAAAACACTCTTTTTTTGTGGTATTACCAATAAACAGCCTCAATGCTGTTTATTTTTTATATCCTCCACTTCTTTTTTTTTTTTTTTTTTTGGAGCACAAACTGTTGTGGGAGAATTACATATCCAGTAAGCCAGGGATTATATTTTCACATCTTAAAAAGGACTTAATTATAAGGCATACTTTGCTGGGAGGTGGTTTCTTTGAGAGGCATTTGTCCATGCAGCTGAAAGCTTAATGATATATGGACTCTGCTAAAACGATCTGAACTGAGGTTTCCATGGTTTTCAATAGACAGCTATAATTCATCTACTGACACTTTTCACCAGATTTTAAATGAATTTCTCATGCTTCTTTGAATCTTCAAATTTAAGGCCATCACACAGGACTTCAGGGTCTGCAGCTGTAACAGCTGACACCAAGAGTTCTCGGGGTTTTACCTCAAAGCATGGTATTGTTTTAAGCTGACACTTACCCTTTGTCTTTTTTTCTGTAATATTTTCTCTTTCAGAAGCTGTATGCTCATCAGGACATTGCACTGTAAGCAGAAAACTGCGTCTGCTTTAAAATTGCTAAGTGCTGGCTACATTTCCTTAGCTGAGGTTCCTGAAGTCTCTGCTAAGAGAAATTTGAGTAATTTTGGAATTTTAGACTGAGGATAAAAGGAATCTGTAAAATGAGGTCATTTTGTAAAAAGACCAAAGTAGTTGCTCTTGGTTTTGTGGTTTTTGGTTTGTTTGTCTTTGGTTTTCTCTTTTTACAGTTATGACCCAGTTCTGTCAAAACACAGAACCTTAATTTTTAAGCATCAATGACATGTTGTAGGCTTGGACTTGAATGCAGGATCTCAGCAGACAGAACAAGTCCTGAGCTGCTTTTTAGACTAATTTTGAGCACCAACTATGATAACTATGGCAGCAAAGTATGTAAGCAGTACTCAGTACATGGTACCTACTTGTATATTGTCAGACCTTCAGTGTCAGTTTACAAAGCTGCTCCGCATGCTCAGCACAGCCCTCAGGACGTGGCAGCAAATCCTGCTGGTGTTTGTTTGACCAGGAGAGGCAGCTCAAGCTGCTCAAGTTGAGAAATTAAAGGCAGTTCCTGAAACTGGTGGAATAAAGAGCCATTCCTACTCACTTTTCAATCCTGCCTTCCTACCTCATCCAAAAGATACCAGGGAAGAGACTTCACCAGTCAGTCAGCCTCCTCAGAGACACCCCCCCTTCTTCCCAGCAGCTTGGATGGTAACCAGTGAAAAGCAAAACACAAAACTGCACAATGAGGTTTATAGTAAATTAAACATTTTCATCTCTTACCCAAGCTGTAAAAAAAAAAACTCAAGTACAATCAGCATTTGGCTTCTATTAGTTTATACTACTATTTTCAAGTGTGTCAACTGTCATTGTTTTGAAACCAAAATGAATGGAATGGATTTTAAATAATGATTTTTAATGCAATGTAAGATTAAACTTTGTAAATAGTTCTGGGTGTGGATCATAGTAATTTCTGATAACTCCAGGATGACATGACAATCAATGGATCTACCAGCTGAGCTGCTCCCACCTTGTTTGAATTAATGTAACAGTGCCAATATATTAAAGGAAATAAACTGTTACATACAAGCATAAAGAGTGAGTTTGTAGCAGTGGAGGCTCCACCTATTTTGGAAAGAATCTAATGATGTAGGTCACTCGGGTATTAAGAATACCTGAACTATTTTATGATTGAAATCTTCATTTATCCGAGGTAAGTTTAATAACAAATTATTTATTTTTTACTTATTAAAAAAATTACTCTGAAAGCATAGATTTATAAAGCTGGTTAAAGACACTTCATGGCTAAAGAATTAGTAATAATTAAGACAGTAAATTCACAGTCTCTTAATGTTATATGATGGCAATATGAATTGATGTTGTATTAAGTTGCAACCAAATTAAATAGAAAGCCCTACAGATCTCTTTGTACATACATGAACTGTATACTCTAATAAAATGGAAAACACAAAGTAATGAAGTTGTTACCTGATTATTTTACAAAAGGATGCCTGAAAAACATTGTTACAGCTTTTAATGTTCCAGCCACAATACTGCAGGGTCGGGTCAGAGACCTGGGCTGGAGCTAATGGTGCAGGGTTTCTTCAACTGGGGGACCATGTCCAGCTGTAAGAGGAGGGAGAGGATGGAGAGGATTTGCTGCATTTAACATCTAACGTGGGCACCTGAACTATGTATCACCCTGAATACAAAATCAGGAGCTTTGGGGATCACAGAATGAGTTGGGAAGGGACTCGTCAAGATCGAGTGCAGCTCCCAGCCCTGCCCAGAACCATCCCCAAGGGTCACACCAAGTGCCTGAGAGCACTGTCCAAATGCTTCTTGGACTCTGGCAGCTTTGACACTTCCCTGGGGAGCCTCTTTGACCACCCTCTGCGTGAAGAACCTTTCCCTGATATCCAACCTGAACCTCCTGATACAACTTTAGACCATTTCCTTGTGTCTTGTCATTGGTCATAAGATTAAAGAGATTGGTGCTTCCTTTGCTTAAGAAACACCTTCTACTGAGAGTGGGATTTAAGCAGCTCAAGAAGAATCGAAATACCTTAACTCAAGCGAGTCTTTAAGATGGGCTTGGTTTCTTGGTGTTGCCAGACCCAGGAAAAGCTGAGTCAGTTCCTCTGCTTTCCTGCAGAGCTCTGCTGCAAAGTTCCTGGCCCGGAAAAGTGTCCAATGCCTCTGCTGGGGAGCTCTGCTGAGGGCCCCCGAGCTCCGGGCTGGCTTTGGCTACTGGAGCTGGAATTTCATCAGAGCAGGGACAGAGCAAAGCAATCTTTGCACAGCAACCTTCCTGCATTGCATCTGCCTTAGTCTGTGATACAGTGAACTACAGCGAGCTAGAGACAAGCAACAGAGTTTTTACTTAAATGATGCTGCTCCCATTACAAAAATAAGCATCCACAGCACATTTATTTAATGTTTAAATTACTTCATATTTTTACATAACCTGAAAAGAAAATATATTTATCCCACATACAGGAATAGTAAACAAGTGCATTATTTCAAACATTAAAAATAAATCTTTTAACCAAGTCTGTACAACAGATAAATAGAGTTATATCTACAATAGTTATGTTGTGAAGAACAAAACAAAAATCATCCCTCAAGCTCACATAATACTGGCATAGATGAAGGTTATGCTTGCTATCCCCCACCACGGTGTCCACCTCACCCTCTCCTTCAGTCACTCAAATGTATTGATCGATGAGGTTAAATTCCCAAGCAATGGAAGTAATGTGCACACAGAACAAACAGCTGAGTATCCTTCCAGTATCTTGAAAAAACTGCTGAATTTGGGGGAAGTGAATAATTTCTTTTTTGTTTTTTTATGATGAATGACTGGTCATTCTTCAAAGAAACTGTTTGCCATATACAAAAAAATACAAATTGAAGTAATTATTTTCACAAATTTGTTTTGCATTCATTCATGGCTGCAAGATTGAATTCAATGTTTTACCTGGGCTAAGAACAAAATCATGCACGTGATAGTATATATGGTACAAATTAGGATTCATGTTGTTTATAATCATACGTAATTGCACATATGCTTGGAAAATAATATTGTGCTCATGTTTTTGACTGCTAATAAATAATCAGAAGACTAAGATGAAAAAACAACTAGAGGTCAAACTATTATTAGAACCAAACCCACAACAAACCAAGAGATGTCCATAACTTCACTGATAAGTAGAATGTAAACAACTGCTTGTCACTGCCACACTGAAGGACTATTTCTTTCAATTACAATACAGTTTTTGCTAAAGGAAAAAATTTCTAAGATTGGGCACTGCTGAAAAGGATGGGAAAAATGTTTTCTCAAAACAGCTCCAATCTCATTTCACTTGTAATTCTGAGACTCAACCATCTGCATGCAACAAAGTTGACCACTCAATCCCCCCTCCTCACGATACCAACAGACTGACTTGCATCCTTTTGAATGAAGATATTATTACAGCACAGAATATGGCACCAGCTCCCTAACAAGACCTAATTCAAGGTCACATACACAAAGGGAGAAGGTCAAAGATCACCTTTGCCCTAAGATCTGATGGAGCGGGAATGATGGGATTCAATCTGACTGAAAAAGGTTGGAGGGTCTTCCAAAAATTTCCCATCTTGAACTGAGTTTCTGAAAATTATTCCTTTGTTTGTTCACTGGGATTATACACGGAACTACACACAGTTAAATGAATTAGCAAAAAAAAATATGAAAATTTTAGGAAGAAAACCCTTATTTTTTTTATAAAAAAATTTTTTGTCTCAGAATTCGCTGTATTTGCTGAACACATCTTAAATTTCTAAAAAAACCCTCACAAAATATTACGTAAACTTGTATATAATCTTCAATCACTGAATTGATGATTACTTTTTCCTTCCACATGTAAAGGGTTACACGTAACACTTATTACCATTTCCACCCCGAACACCAATTTCCACCCGCGGTGATGTGTCCGGAGCAGGGCCCGGGTGTCCCCGCCCCAGGCGGGCTCCGAGCTCCGGCCGCGCTCCTGCCCGGGAGCCCAGCGCTCCGCTGGAGCCCGGGACAGCCCCTGGATCCCGCCGTGAGCCCGCGATCCTGCCTCCCGTGGCCACTCGACAGGCATGTAAACAGAAACAAACATCCAGTAGAAAAGACTCATTTTCACATGCAATTCTGTACAGTGCACTCTTGTTTCTCAGATTATTTGAGAAGGCTATTTCCACACAAAATATGTACATTTCCACTATATACATTTTCCACACAGTTAATTTAAATGTCTTCTTGTATGTCCAGTTGAGAATTTTTGTTCAGGCAGACACAAAGTAAACCTGAAGAAAGTTTTTCCAAGTCAATGCCTTGACTGATCTTGCATTGCTGAGAAGAAGTGTAGTCCAGAAAAAAATCCAGCTATGCATAGCAACCTTTTCAGCAGAGTTGAGTTATCTTTAGGAACCACAATCTGTGCTAGATCATTAGTGATCTGAGAAATCTCATGTGCCACGCACACAAATATGAAAGTGCTGACAAGAACATTAAACATTGGATATCCAGGAATGAGCACCAAGACCCCCTTTGTGTCTGCTGCCAGCCAAATATGGTATTGGCAAATGAAAAGCTAAAAGAGAAAAAAAAAATAAAGTGTTTAACTGTACTTATATAAGTAAATATTTTTACTTATCGAAAACCATATAATTATTACTATTGCATCAACTGACACACTTCTGCTTTAGTTAGAACCAGTTTTCCACATGTTTTTGCTACAAAACAAAACCATGAGCTTGTTAAATCACACAGTGAAATGAGTTTGTTTGGCCCTCAACCAAATACAGCTCAGGGGAGCACTGGATACATTCCATGAGAGCAGGGAAGAATGTGCCTCCCTCAGTTACTGTCTCGCTGGTGAGGGTCTGAACTGAACTGCAAAGAGGAGAGAATGCTTCACCTGCTGATGAATGCACAGCTCCCTGGGGCTCATCAGCACCTAAAGCCCACCAGGAACTGGAAGAGTGAAATCTGATCCTTTAAAACATCCATAAAATCCTTGTACTCCATATACACTATATTGCAATGAATTTCTCCTAGAAATATATTTTAGTAATACAATAAAAAGGCACATTTAGTATCATTAAACAGCAAATAAAATGGGAAGCAAGATAATTCCTACCGTTTCTAAATATACACTCAACAGAACAAGGTAACACTTGAATTAAGAAGGGATTTATTTGCAAGGATACATTTTTTATTAGTCACAAAAAGCTTTCTAGGGCAAACACATCATTTACAAGTGTACTTACATGACTAAATATAATTCATGCAAATTCTTCAATTGGCCTAAATTTTTATCTTCCAACTGCATACACCTCACAGCATACTCCAGCATTTAATCCCCACTCTCACAACCTTCAATCACCCCATCCCCTAAAACAGCACAAGAATAAGCTTGATACTGTGAGGCTGCTATTTCAGCCATGATCGTTAAGTGCAACAAAAGCTATAATGCTAAGACAGCATGGTATTTAGTAAGCCAATAAACATTTTGTCTATGTGTTACAGTCCAATCTAGACAATAACACCACCTTACATTTCTAAGTTTTGATTCACTGTGCTTCTGGTCATTCTACTTACCTCTAAAGAAATTTTGCCAAACCAGGCGAAGAATGAGCTATACACAGATCGGACATATCCAGGAATGTTCCTGATGAGGATGAAAGCTAAAATCTTTGTTTTCAAAAAAAAAAAAAAAAAAAAAAAAAAAAAAAGTAAAACAAAGAAAGTGATTGTGAATGACCAGCCAAGCAAACATGTAAAAGGTGCATTTATTTCCACTGTACTAAGTGAAGTGCATCATGAAGTGCACATTCTTACAGCACAGCAGGTCACATTTACATCTCCAGTAGAATCATGGCCTTGATGCTGACAGGAGTTACTACCTGCTTCCCAGGCATGGTCACAAAACATGTTACACCACGCCAGCCTAAAATGAAGGTGGTCGCAAATCTGAGTTAACCCTCAGCTTTTAAATACAGGGTGTCAAGATGAACAAAATAATATTAAAAAATTAAGTCCCTCTTGCTGCCCCTCAAGAGAGCAGGACAAATTAATGAGAAAAGAAATAGCACAGAATGAGACAGCTGGGATATAGTGGGGCAGGGGACACAGCAAGAGGAACATCTAAATTTAAGAAAACCACATGCATGGCTCTGTGGCCCACCTCTTCTCTGACTGTACTGCAGGGTCTCTTTGGTTGCTTCCTACACTAATACCTCCCAAACACTTCTGCTTTTCTACACCTTGCTTGTCTTCCTCAGCTTTCTTCTTTTCCACTGCTATGCAAATAGTCAAAAGTTGGGTTTGGACTTAAATGGTGCTTATGAAACCTACACCAAAGACATGCAGATAAATCAAAACCACAATCACAGTGTGCAATTCCAGTGCTTAAAGACAATGAAAAAGTGACTAATGTTGTTAAACTCTTTTTCACTTTCAGATATGGGAATGAAATTCAATATCTGATATTCCATGCAAAAGCATAAATGTATTTAAAAACAATTTTAAAAAAAGTTCAAATAAGAACAGACTAGATTCTATCACTGTACTCAAAAGGACTCATAATTACCTGCACCACAGAAACAGAAGGATGTAGCTCATTGCACTCTGTCTTGTTTTTACAGCTACTAGCCCAAATAGAGTAGGTCTAAAAGATATTAAAAAATTAGTCTGTGTAGCAATTATATGTAACATTTAAAAATGAAACAGGAGCATGATATTTTGAATTGATTTAGTATTAGTTGGTTCACTAAGATGTGGGACACTAAGAAAACTACAGCTTAAGTTTTGTTTCTTTCAAATTCTTCTTTGCAAGTGATGAAAACTTAGCTGATGAATAATTATTAATACAGATTTTTTTCAGCAAAAATAGACAAGCAGTCATGCATGGAAATAAGAGCTGTGTTATCTACCATGTTATTTTTATGATCCAATTTTCTTTTAAGCTTTGCAATGAACTGAAAGAGTAACGATGTTTTCATCTACACCAGACTGAACTGAAAAATATTTTAGTGGGTAGATAAGTAGGGCTGTACAGAGAAACCCAGCTGAGGTATCTCCAGATAAAGATTTGATTTTTCAAGGTTTGCATTAGATAATATTGACTAAACAAGAACTTCAGAAAACTTTTTTTTTTACATATTTACAAATCTGATTATACTAGGCTATAAAAAATACTTACCAAAAAGGACACAACTGAAATAAATAATAAAACATTTGAAACTCTGTTGGAGAAAAGAGGATCTCCTTTTCCTTCTGATATCATCTGACGTTTCTGCAGTGCCAGATAAATAAAAGCAAACAGCATCCCATGAAAAACCACCTGTAAAAGGCAAACAGAGTGCATGAATATTGCATGGCATTTACAAGTACTTCAGGTATAAACACTTAATAGAAATGCTACCAGATAAAGTAGTTTTAAAGCTATGTTTCAAAAGGTCCTTTCCCAGATTTACTCAAGCAAATAAAACCAGACTTTTACATGAGATAGTCATAAACTGCAATTTTAACTCAACTAAAAACCTACAAATAAAGAACCTTTACTAATGCTTCAGAGAGCATTAAAGACAAGACAATGACATTTCAAGAAGTTTTCAAGCACCTACTACCCCCTGTGCAATCTGTGCCACCACTGAAAAGGCCTTCTCTGGGGAAAAACCACACGTCTCTGGCTTTCTCCCAAACTGGCAGGTGAAAACATCCAAGAAGCAGGACAAGTGCTCCCTTCTCCCCCAGACACAAATCTTCAGCAGATTGTTTTACAATCTCACACCAAGTTCTCATCAGCTGGCAACACGAGGCTGTTTCAGGCCCACGCAGGGCTCGTCCTCTGTGTTCATTCTGGGCTCTGCTCTTCAGCAGCATCCCCCAACCCAGAGTGCTCACAGCAGCCAGCAGTGAGCACAGCCTGTGGGCAGGGTGTGCTGCTGCTGCTGGGCAGCCCTGGGTGACAAGGCTCTGTCACCCACCCGTCCCCTCCCAGAGGGACACACGTGAGACCCATCCCGCCAAGGCTTCCATCTTAGAAATGCCACCTCCCTTTGCCAACAAGGAAAGCAATAAAGACCAATGTCTCCCTGTTCTATTCCCCCACATTACAGGGTCAATAATAAGTGGAAGGAAAGCACTTTCCCAGTGGAAAACAATTTAAAAATATGTACAAGAGTAATCTGGTCTGGGAACAAGACCCTGATTTCCATGCTTTAAGAGTTACCTTAAAAGAAATACATCCTTAATTGATACAACTTCCAAAAAGTATTATTAAGAAACTGACCACAGTAATTTTCCTTGTATTTCAACAGCCCGAAGTGCTATAGGTGTTAAATTTTCACTGTAAAATTTTTGAGAAAAGACAGTTTTGGGATACCTTATACTTTGTTTTTTAAATCCAGAAGCAAATAAAATCAACCTCCATCTTTTAAGCAAGGCTTTGATAGACATTTGCAAAACTAAAGTGGGTGCAGCTTAGTCTTTTATTAAACACTGGGGCAAACTCCTGTTTTCTCTGGAAGGAAGGAAAACAAACCTCCCACAAATGAAAATATACATTCAAAAGACAAGTAAAAATTTATATAAATGTCACATACGTAGCGATCCAGCTTCCACCTAAACCACCATTCATAGACATTCCCATTCAGTTCAAAACACTTGGACAATGGCCAAAATGAAAATATCTTCTCAAATACACCCTGTAAAAGACATAGAAAAAGCATTAACACTGATGTCAACTGTATTTACTAAATTTAAATTAATAACATGTTTAATATTATTCTATCTTTATTTCACTAACTACATGGCACTAGAAAAATAACAGGATTCCTTAGAAGCCTTTCGCCCACAAAAAAAAAAATAAAAAAAGAAGAAAGAAGAAAAGAAAAAATTTTCACATGAGAGAGTTTCAGTTTTGTCTCCCCTTTGGGTATTCTCACGCCTTCCATTTTGTACTGCTTCTCAAAGGGAGAGATCCACTGACAAGCTGTGATAAGGAATATGCACTCCACAGGTTGTGACAAGGAATATACATACACTCCATATATGCACTCCACATAAGGAATATGCACTCCAAGACTACAGTTCAACAGGCTGAAAACCAGTGAGGGCTTCCAACCACACAACCCTGCTCTAAGACCCTGGGGTGACAAACTGTCCTGACTTCTGAGAGCTGTACTTAGAGCATGCAGGGACCCGCTCATTTAGCCTGAGAAGCAACCTTTGGATGCAGTATCAAAGCCAATACTGTCTCTGAGAGACACAGCACTTTTTATATGCATCCCCATATGCTGGCAAAACCCAGCAACTCTAAACACATAATAAAACCCATCCCAACTCAAAGCACAGGCACTTGTACTTACTACAATCACAGTAGTACATTGAAAATACGTCAAACATAACAAACCAATGAGTAAGACACAGTTGGGGTTTTTTTCAGCATCCACACCAATTCAAATATAAGAAGAAATCAAAAGGTTCTTTTTTTTTTTTTTCCCTTCTGTATTTATGATACTAGAGCAAATTTACAAGTTATAAGCACATCAAAAGTCGAGACAGGTAATAATATAATCTTAGGTCATTAAGGATAAATATAGCCAGGATTTACAAACCTGAGAATATGACAGAAAATATATACATGTCAGTAAGCAAATCAGTTTCAGCAGTAAACCAAAGTGCCACAGGCAGTTCCCTGAGGAAAAAATAAATTAATCATTATACTGTCATTAATTTTTCAACAGCAAACCCCAGGACACATTAAATAATAACTTCAAATTATTTAGTGCAACTATGCTTTGTAATAGATCCATTAATAAATAAATGTTCAAATATTACCAGTAATATTTTATCACTATCTACATTTAAATTTTATTTTAAGCCATTACAATAAACATTCACAGCAATTAAAAAGCTATTAAGCCTAAACTAAGCCTCATGTCTAAGACAGGGACAAAACACATAAAGAAAAAAATTTAGGTGTTCAAACAGAAACACCTTTTTAAAACCTCTGCATTCCCAAACAGTCTGCACAGGCAGTTCTTATTCTAGGTGAATGTAAATAAATACATACAGAAAGATGCCTGTCTTTTGTTAGGTGAAACAAGTAGAGTAATATTATTAAACTTGAGATATCAGTTTTACTCCAAAGTTCAACTGCAGGTTATTAAGGACACGTATCTTGTTGAAACAAGCCTGACAAACTGCTCCTCAAAGCTGCTGATTGATATCAAGCTCTATCCAAGCCTCAGCATTGCAACAGAGACCACCCCCCCTGCTGCCCTTTAAATTGGCAGCTGTAAACAGGATCATAAACAACTGAAAGTCATCACTGAAAAATTTTCTAGTTTCACAGTACTCTATTGCTCTGAAGTACGTAAGAGTAATTTCTCTGTTTCTGGAAGAGAAGTGCCTTTGTAGAAAAAAAAAATAAATTGAAGATATTTGCCTTTGAGAAGCTTGTAAAACTAGTCTTTAAGTGTATTTTTGTAGCATCTATTCCTGGTATATATTTGGAATATTTCATTGTCATATCTTCAGGCTATAAAATGGGCATTTTCCTCTATCAATAGGGAATGAGGATTTAAGGCTCTTAAGATTTTAGTTCTAATTCAGGTGAATTAAATAACAAGCATTTACCATGTGCTTTACAGATTTTCAATGAACTGCAACACAAATTGGGATTTCACTTCAATTTTTATTTAAAATATTTGCATCACAAGACATCTGATAGCTCACTTAATCTAAGACATTAAAACAGCAAGCTCCATGTTCTAATTTGGCCAGCTAAGGCAGAATTGGTGCTCAAGATGGACAGACACAGAGTGAGAGTCTAAACACTCTGTGTTCACACTGCACCCTGACTGCACAACAGACACAGCCTCAGAAAGCACAGACAGTGCAACCTCTGGTTTTCATTTCCATTCAGTAAAACTACAATGTTGGTAAAAAGAATTCTGATATCATTTACAACTCCGGTAAAAGAACATTTCTAATTATCAAAACCTATTTAAAAGTATTCTGACTGTAACCAGAGGCAGTTTAGTCATCAGCTGTTACATTTTTCAACTGACCTAATTCACCTATGACAAACTGTATTTCTGTGAGCAGCTGTTTAGCATATTTTGACTAACAAAGAGACTGAGATCTACTGACAAGGCCATTTTTATATGGTTATCACTGTAGTAATATGCAAATGTTTTATAACAGAAAGGAAAAAAGAAATCTTACCATTTGCTTTCTTCTGGACAATCTGAGGCCATACAGCTAAGGTGGCATATATGATCATAAACCAGACAGTGACTAATGGCACAAAATAGTAGAACTGGTAAGGTCGGTCCATCACTATGCACAGTACCACAACCAAGAAATTGAGACGAAATAAAACCTGGGGGGTGCCAGGGGAGAGAAGACAGAGGATGTGTAAACTGGGAGGCAAAGCTGAGAAAGATAAGGACAAGTTCCTTTAGCATTATACAAAAATATCTATGTATTTTAAACCTGA
The DNA here is from genome assembly GCA_013397245.1 of Thryothorus ludovicianus. Classification (NCBI taxonomy): domain Eukaryota; kingdom Metazoa; phylum Chordata; class Aves; order Passeriformes; family Certhiidae; genus Thryothorus; species Thryothorus ludovicianus. Next base: position 334,626 of record VZTB01006094.1, on the reverse strand, counting down.
CATGCTGAATGTATTTCCATTGAAGCACAGATAAAGTCGCAGAGGGAAGAGCAGCAGGGCAATGTGAGACTGCAGGCTGATTATGTGTTTTTGGACCTGCCCCACCCTGGGCTGCTTGGGAAGAGATTGCAATGAAAACAAGGTTTTTCAAGCCTGACTACTTCCTAGGCTGGGGACCAAGTGCTGCAGTTGCTGGATGCTGTTAATGTCTCTCTTTCTTCTTTTACCCCCACAGCTACCTGGGCTAGCTCAGTTAAAGCCAGGGTAATGCCATTACCAGGCTGTAAACATACATTTAATAAGCACAATGACCTGAGTTACAGGACAATGTAAGACTTAACAGCAATAAAAGATATGTATTAGAAAAAAAAAAAAATTAAAGCACTACAGCATATGCTGCAAAACTTGGGAGGGAAGCCACAAAGCCAAGTATGCTCTCCAGTATTGTTATGGTGTGAAAATTACTTTTCTTTATTAAATAAACGTAGGCTCCAACACCCTGTCTTTGGAAGCCCACTTGACTCATTACTTACATATTTTATTTTACTCATTACTACATACTGTAAATTGCTACTGCAACGGAATCTCCATTGCTATTTACTAGAAAATATTTGTATTGATATTTCCGAGTGTACATACTTGCATTTTTTACATTGAAAGTATCATTTATATGGTTTAAGTTTGTATTAGATAAACACTACCAATTAAACTCATCAGATTACATAGACACAACAGTCATTTTTATTGTTTATACCTTGGTTAAGTGATTTGATATCACATTATTTAGAGAGTATGGATACACTATGGATATTTTGCTATTTGACAAAATTATTTATAGAAATAGTAGGCATATATTCTTACCTGACATACTCTGTATACACCGAAGTCCCCTTTTATCCAAAAGTATGAGAAGTGCCCATAACCTGTTTGAAACAGATATGCAGCAACCAGAACTCGAATGTGCATGTACACAGGCAAAAACTGTTGAGAAAAATAAAATACCTTTCATAAATGTCCATGTAAATGTTTTGGCTTTCCTTTTCCCCCTCTATTTTATGCTATATCTGCATTGCAGTCAATCAGATTTAACTGAGAAAAGAAACACTGTGGTACATTGCCCTGTTTCTTACTAAGCTCTTTTGGTGTCCTAAGTGCTGATGTTAAAATCAATTTTTTCTACTTATTGTTCTACATTTGCCATATTCCATTACTAGTTACGAGAGACTTAAGAAGAGCTCTTTGAAAGCTCACATTCAGCAGTTTCAAGTTGCTAGCAATTAAAAATAAAGTAATGTAATAGTCTACACAGAGGAAACACTTTTTTCACTGATCAAGTAATATATATGTTTTTATCAATCAAATCTACATTAGAGAGAAAAAGTAACTCTACTAATACCAAGTTTGAAACTATAGAAACAATAGCATTATTTATTCATTCTATTCAGTTCTAAAGCCCATTTACACTATCTTTCTTTTGAAATAACATACCCAAACTGCATTCCCCCTAAAAGTAAAAGAAATTCAAATCACTTACAGTGCTTGCTCCAGAGATATGATAAATCAAAATAACAAGTTGCATCCAGCCCTTCCATTCATCAGTCTGTTCTCTATTTAACACTTTAGTCTAATGCAAAACAAAACAAGAGTGTTGCTATTCCAAAAAGAACAAGGAACATCTACAAAATGAGGAGAAAAAGTTCAAACAATAAACCACTTTATGGGTAAATGGGTCTCAACTGTAAAAGTCTTGTCTAATGGGCATAGATATGATATAAATACTCTTTCAGCTGAGCTCTGATCAATTCCAGTTTAGAAGAGTGAGAATGACTAAAGTGGTGACATCCAAATGGCTTCAAAAAGCCTTTGCATCTAATACTATGCAAACATTATACTGCTTGAGAAGGCATTTTTTGTAGGTGAGTTATACTGACTTTGAAAAATTAACCTTGAATACTTAAAAAGTGGTTATTTTACATACAAATCGAAACAACATTTTAAGCAGGATGCCAAGGTGATCATTACCTCTTTGGTATTTTCAGTATAAAATACCCCCAAAACCAAGATATAGACGATTGGTATGAAGAAAGATGAATGAGTGTAAAATTTATTTTCCTTCATGAAAAGATTTGCTCTGTCACACAGATAAAAATAGGTCATGATTAGACCAAGTTTGCAAAAGCAGTGTAAGAGTATCTCTAAAGTAGAAACATTAGGTGTGCTGATGGCAGGTTTCTTCTCCTCTCCACTTTCCAAATCAGTGCATGATTTGTTCTTCCGATAATTATTCCGATGAATTAAGCTGATAATTAAATATCCAATAATGGACAAAGTAAAAAAACAGAAAGCTATCTTCTGTATCAGAGTGAGAGGAGGCTGAGGCTGGCAGCAGGAGCCATCAATGGGCTTCATTATTTTATTGCAGTAGACATTCATAAGAATCATTGCATTCTGTAAAAAAAAAAAAAAGCAGTTTTGTTAAATTTTTAATAAAGAAGTTAACATTTTCATCAAATGAAATTTTCTTTTGCATCATATGCTGACATAGGACAAGCAATTCTCCCTTATTACTACAAAAATAAAATCTTCCAGTCTCACCATATACCCAGTTGCATTCAGCAATCCAGTCAAAACTTCTTCCAAACAAAAAATACCTGAGCTTCTAGAGGTAAGCCAAAAATGGCTAATATTAAAACAAGAGGGCTCTCTCTACTGGCTGTAGAAGGTCTATGAATGAAAACCAGCTCACAAACTTGGGTTCTAAAGGGGCAGAGTAATGCAAGTTTCTAAAACGTGACAGTGAGACTGAAACATGTGGTAAGATGACATTTAGTTTGTCCAAAACTTTAAATCAATTTAAATCTGCAAAGGAATGGAACCAAAAGTGACATGATGGGAGAGCTCTTTCACAAAATTGGGAGGATGAAAAGCTCAGAGAGGCTCACTGCATGCAAATACATATTGGTTAGTTAAAGAGAAGAAATAAAGTCAGAGGCACTCCATGCAACCAGGGAGGTCTATACTGTATGTTTGTTATCTTCATGCTCCTTACCAAACCAAATTTTCTGGACACATAGGGGAAAATTTAAGACTTACTTCTTAGCACTGCTTTACGAGACATTACCACCTTAACTCATCCATACTCATGAAAGCATGAAGTTTGCACTCAGGATCTAAAAGATCTAGTGGATTAACAGCTACTTTAAAATAGTTATGCACTAACTTGGTTGCTATTATGTATTTCAAAATGTCTACAAAACTGACTGCACTCCCACTCACCGGAATTTTTTGAACAAAATTCCCTGACAAATGTGGGCCTCATTACATCCATATTGTTTGCAGTTTCAGAACATTCACTTAGATCTTGTTTCACTATTAATACTTTTAATGTTGACCCGTGATAAAAACACTTACTGTATCTCTGCTTGATTCAGGGAGATGCAGGCCATCTGCAGACTTCATGATAGTTTCTTGTGCTATTAATTTTGATACACTGAACACTTTAACTTTAGCTTTGGAATTTCGGGAGCTGCTGTTCAGAATACGAACAGCTGCTTCATTATATGCATCTATTTTCTCATTAGTGATCATTTTCCGACTTTCACTCAGCATATCTTCGTAAACAGGATCTGAATGTGAAAAGACAAAGAATGAACACATTAATCCTCTACCTATCAAAGAGTTTCCTTAGCTCAAGTTGCACAGGCTACTTTCATTTAAGAGGTCACAACTGTTTAATTGTACAGAAAAAAATGTACAGTAAGGAATAAATGACTGCTACAGTTACCAGAGCTGTTCATTGTGAAATGTCCTTATCACCATTCCCTATTAATGCCTATGTAGTTGTAGGTTAGAAAGCCCTGGCCAGACTGGAATGCTTGTTTAATTTCTCTGAGTCCAGGAAGAGCACATAATGCTAGAATGAACAGCTGCTTATGCTTTCTCTCAGCAATGGAATCCCCCAAGAAGAGAGGGGAAAAGGAAAGGAAAAAGGGCAGAAGACAGGCAGCAGAATTGAAATATGAAAAAACCCCTCAACTTCCTAAAATACTCTGTTTATCTGTGGAAAAGAAACAGCTCCTCATTTCTCATAAATCATAGACCATAAACATATTCCACTTGCTCCTGTTGATTACAGTTTAACTTACAGCAGAATCTCAGTTTTACAAAAAAAGGGTTGACTTGCCTACAGGCTTCAGAAATTACGTAAAGCTTGAAAGTGATATGTGGCTCTAGATCAAAAAGTCAACCAGAGGTCTTTAAGATCCTGTGAAAAGCTCCTGCTTTTTTTCCTGACACACACTGTGAGATGCAGACTGATTTACTTTAGGTACCTCAGCCTATGTTTGGATAATCAGTGTCTTGACAACTCTGTACAGACTGCTTCTCCTCCCACTTGGGCCATTAAAGAGCCCAGAGGTTACAGAAACAGACTAGGTCCTTATCAATAACATGGTGGGACAAGTCTGACAGCTAACTGCTTCTGGTATAAATAAACATGGTTTTGAAAGGAATGGGAGATTGACTTGTTGATTCAGATTTACCTCTTAAACCATCTTTGGTAGGAACTTGGATGTGACTGTAAGGGTACAGCTGGGTTTGTTGCTAACAGGGCTCAAAATCTGCCTATGTTTCTAACTAAGGTGATGACAATCTATGATGCTGTGTCCTGTGGCAGAGAAACCAGGAGAACATTCAACCTGTGAGCCTGTTGTTCATTTTCAAGGAAATATTTTAGTCTTATTGAAGAAAAGCAAAACAATGTAAGCTTGGTGCCATAATAAAAATCTCACTAACTCATTGTGAGCCATGATTTTGCATCAAAATACAGAGAAACAAGTTTCATTCTAGAGATTCAGATTCTCCATATTCTCAAGAGTGTGTCTATTCATTTTAGACACACACAGAGGATGCACTTGTTCAACCTCTTCTATTATTAATATAATCTGAAAATTCAATTGAACAAAACCACAGCAATACTGCTGTTGCATGCACCTGCATTCTTGACTCCCAGGAGGCACATACGGAGCATAGCACAAGGAGAATAGATCTAGCATGTTGAGTCTGAGAGTAAACTAACAAAGAATTAAGAGTTCATGAGGCAAAAGATTTTCCTGCTAGAGCTTTGAAATCTCTATCAGCAGCAGCAGCTATTTAGGTACCAGCACTGTTAAGACTGCAAGAGAGACTGAAGTTCAACCAGCACCTTTTCAGTCTGAAAGGAAGCAGCGTGGATTAAGTTTTCTATATCCTACAACATAATGATTCAACAGACAGTGAGGTTAAAAATTGTTACCTACTGTTCATTACATTACCTTGTAAGACCCAGTAAACATCACTACTTATTGCTAATTTTTCCAAAAGAGGTGCAATTGAAGTAATATTGACTTTATATTGTGCAAGGGCTTCGTTGCTGCCATTGTGAATCTTGATAGACCACTGGAGAAATAAAGAAATAAATTCAGAACCTGTATGTCTGAGGACCATTAATTAATTGATTCCCTGGCTCCATTTGTAGCTATTTTTCATTATTTCTATACAGCTATATTTCTTCAGTTTTCTATTCAAAAGTGCTAAAAAAGTGTTTTTGGACCAAGCAGTTGTCCAGACAGATAATTACATTCAATCACATCATCTAAATACAGAGTATTTAACATTCAACTTCTGTGTATGTTTGACTTTTCATAAATTAAATGACACAAGATGTTTTAATTCAAAGTCTTCTGGCTTTATCCAACAGTGAAGTAGCAAAGCCAGTCTTGTTATTGAAAAATCTTGGCCAGTTCAGTCAATTCCACTCTAGAAAAACTGACCACAGCGAGAGATGCATGCAAACAAAATTTGATGGTAGTGTTAAGTTCCAATATTTCCATCTGTTTTGCAGATATGCACAAAGGGGGAAAAAACCTCAAAAAAATCAAACAAAAGCTATTTTAATTTCTAGTTTAATCTTCAATAGGAAATCCCTGGGAGAATGCTATAGTCACACAAGAATTCCTCCTAACTTTTAAAAATGATTTCCCATGCTGTATGAAAAATGGATGTAGCATTTTTTTAGTGTGTTACTGTATCTCTACTGACTTAGTAAAAACTAAAAAAAGCAAAAGAAAACCAATTAGCTTAAATGTAGCAAACTCTATTTATCTCTAAATAGCTACATAAAAATTTCATCATAAGACAAGTACACTGATTAATGCACTTCCTGAAAATATTATTCCATATAAATTAATACTTCATGAAACCAAATAACATACAGCTGCTCTGAGAACTCATACTAGAAAAGAAAGCAGCAGTTTCTCCCAGAAGCCAAATCCTTACATTTGAAACACCAACAGTATTTAACAGACAGTTAAAGCAGCATGTTCCACACAACAGGAGGTCAGGAATTAGGAAGCAGAGCATGGTAGTGACATTCTCAGAGAAGCTCCTTTTCCCAAAATAAGCAAGCAACTGACTTTTGCATGAGCTGGAGTTCCTCCAACTTATAAGAATTTACTTCTATTTATAAACTGTTACGCAGTTGACATCTTAAGACAGATGTGTCCAGGCCAAAGCAGCATGACCAACCCAAGGGCAAAGTTAAAGATTTAAGTAAATTTCAAAAAGCAGCACAGTCCAAGAGCACATACCAGTTTAATTTAGTGGCAGGTTACCACACCAGGATCAGCTATGGTGACATTGCTGATGTGTCTGATTTTTTAAGCTTTTATTTTTTTGGAAGTCCCTTAAAATGGGAGATGCTTATCTTTGTCCAACTCAAGATATCATATTAAATGTTTTGTATAAATATACTAGTGCTAAAAAGAGCAGAGCCTCCCCTGCATATTGTTAGTTTCTATTTTCTGCTGTCCACAAAAGGCAACAAACTATGGCTACTGTGTCCCTATGAGTAAAGGGAATGATTTAGCCAAGTGTCCTGTAGTTTTGCAACCTGACCTTCTGCATGCCAGAAAATTATCCATATATAATGGAATTTTCTGTATGAAATACGATTCATCCTAGTAATAAATGCTGCAGTCTCAGACTGAGAAACTATATTCTAGGCTTATTACAATTCTAAAGCTCAAATATTTATGAGGATCCTACACAGGAAGGGAACTTAGAGGTTCACCTAAAGAAAAAAGAATTTTTGATGCCTCAGGAAATGTGAGGCATGACCTCCTCTTGAAACTGAGGGAATTCATCCTTAGATGGGCATGCCCAGAAGTTTCCAGATTGGTAGAGTGCCTCAACTGTCTCTAAACCAAACTGCTTTTGAAGGATTTTGTTATAAATACAACACATTTTCCCCTCTTTATATTTCAGCTGGTATGAAAACATACTAGCTAATTCTTTCCAAATTCCAATTCTCAAATATTTGGAAGTAAGGTTCATTAAATGTGGAAGTAATGAGATGAGAATTTGTTTGACTTGACTTTGTTATTAGAATGGACTAATTAAGGGGGCCCGTTGAATTCCAGCCCTGGCAGTTTTAAAGAATGGGTTGACTCTTGCCAAGTGGAACACAGGCAGAAATGTCCTGCCTGGTGGCAAACTGATGGGTTAGGACACCTCTTCTGGTTCCTTATCAGTCCTGTTTTCTGTGATGCTGTAACACAGAATTGCAGCTGTGGAATCTTCCAGTGCAACAAGATTACAGAACTCCAATCTCTTTAGCTGTTGAATTATTCATATAAAATTACAATTTTTACCTATATATATATATAGATAGATATATAAATGAAAGAAATGTGTGGTGAAAGGTACCATCCTAGACTGCCATGCCAAAAAGTAGAATTTTGTGACTGAAAAAAGTGTATTAAAAATACACCTCAGTTAGTTTGCAAATACTTTATTTAACTTTTAAAATTAATAATCTGCTTTTAACTAAATCCAATTTATTAGCTAGGTTAAAGCAAATGAACCAGTATTGCTGACAAAAAGCAAGTACTGTACATCACACAGCTAAAATAAAGCATATCTGATGTTTTTAAACTACTTTTTCTAACAGCAAATTTCCTGAGAATAGATATTTTACTATAAACTATGTTTAACAACTTGATCATGTAACCAACTTGAGAACATTAAGAACTATCTTATCCCATAAGAACTTCCTTCTTTACTAAAATTCCCTATATATGTATAACTTACCGTGGCAGCTCCTACTACAATTATATGAGGTTTTGCCACAGAACCCTAAGAAACAAGAACAACAAAAAAAGGAATTAGTTTTAAAATACTCTTATATTGTACTTATTATTAAGACTCATATCTTAATTAACTGTGACTCACTTGCCCATCAGCTAATGGCTACAAAAGAGTAGATTTCAGATATATTACAGAGAACATACACCTGGTATATGCAAGATACCTGAATTTTCACACAAACAAATCTACAAAAGCATGAAGTATCATTAAGCATCTACAATCCTAATCAATTTAGCAGCATGACTTCTCATTAAAAACTATTTATACATCTTCTCTTACGGTCAAGTAAACATTTTCTGTATGAAATACAATAATTCATCCTAGTAATAAATGCTACAGTCTCAGACTGAGAAACAATATTCTAGGCTTACTACAATTTGTAATCACACTATTGAACTTTTTTTATCTCAGTCTCAGCATTGTCAAACATCTGTTAGAGCTGCTGCACTGCCCATTGTCACCCCAGAGGCCTGACAGCTCTGTGCAAGACAAGGGCCAGTGTACTCTAACACAAGAGCACAAGGAAACAAACAGTCCTTTGCACCTCAGTACCAGTTTTATCCTGGCACAGTAAGAAAAAGCAGCAGCTCTCAATTTTTGCAGAAATCATAGAAAAAAACCCCAAATGATAACTTCAGATGTACTGATGGAAGGTGTTGTGCAAAAATGACAAGATAGCAAAATAATAATTGTGAGCTACTACTAAATAACTCCAGGCTATTGTAAGGTCAACAGAGGAAGAAACAAGAAAAAGTTAGTCACCAACCTGTAAACATGTAACTTTTTGTCAGAGTTACATAGAGAATAACATGACAACCTGCGTCATAACTGAAACATGTAAAATAATTATTAGGCTAATTGAGGGAGGTACTGAAACCAAATAAAATCAAGGAATTCTTGACTTTGCAAATTACCATTGCCCTTTGCTCTGAAACACTCAAATGAACATACACACAAAATCATAGAATTATAGTATATCTCAAGTTGGAATGGACCCATAAGTATGAAAATATTTGGTCACATTAAAGTGGAATCATTGCAGCCACAGAGGAAGTAAAATGCCAGACCAGACTGAAATTCTTTTAGCTCTTAATAGGATTAATTAACCTACTCCTCAGAAGTAGGGTTTTTCTAGTTTGCTTAGGGGTTTTTAAGGTCCAAGTGATACCATCTTTGAAAGACCAGGAAATACCCAGAAACATACACCAGTAAACATCCCCTTTTCACCACTCTGAGGTCAAATTTTAGATCTCTTAAAACAAACCTCAGTCCAAGATTTGATACGTTGCCTCATAGAGCCATTAACTTCCGGATACCACAGAAAATCCTGTAAAACAAAGGCAGAGTTACTCTGCAAGCTTAAAAGATAATCAGTAGACTAAAACAAAAAAAAAATAAAAAAATGCAAAAAAACAAACTAATCGCCATCAATTCAACCGTAAAGAAAAAACATTTGGCTCAGAGTATGATTTCCTTATAGTTAGTGTAAAAAACCTGACATCATATTCCAGCACAGAAAACAAAGAAAAAAGAAGGGGAGAAGAAGCCATCAAACCCACAAAACTTTTCCCTCACGGGAAACTATTTTTTATTTGTAGATCAGGAGTTGGACTTTTACCAGGGAGGCAATTTTTTAATGTTTGCCAAATGGGATGTCCTTGGGTTTCTAACGCAATCAGGGATAAATCCAAGGTCACATCTATAACTTATTATAATAACTATAATTTATTGCTTTTTGCTCAGTTTTCCACATTTTACAAGCAGCTTTTCTTTGTTCCAGAGCTTAAAATAATTGATAGAATGAAATAATAGTTTTCAAACAAAATCAAAATTGAATGATTCACCTTACAACTTCATAAATTACCAGCTGTTTAAATCTAATAGTCATGGCTACTAAACACATTACCTACCAGCATTCCTTTAGATACCAGGAGCAGTGCTCAACTTTCATCCAGAAGGACAATCTAGATTAGTGCTTTTATGTCTCCCAGGGAAAGCCATGACTTCCCAGCATTCAGTTAATCCTTAGGACATCACTATTGAATAGTCTAAAAATACATGCTGAAGGGAAATGGCAGGGACTACCCATGCAGAAACTATTGTGAGGAAACTTTGTAACAGAATATTGAAACACTATAAGCAGAGAAGAAATCTCTTCACTCCAGTGGATTGTTACATTTTGGTAGTTCACTTTAGTACTGTAAATTCATTTTTTGCCTGTGGAGCAATGTGAGCAGTCATGCAGTCCTCTGCACTGGCTGAAGGATAGAAGAGTTACTGTGATGACTAGAAAGGGCAAAATTAAACTCTCCACTTGTTCCCAGTAATTTTCTCTTTTGATGGCCAAGTATTTTCCACATTTGGATTACTGGGTCACAGCCAGTCTGAATATGGAAATTCAGCTACCATGCCAATAATGTCAAAGAGCAACACTGCATCAAAACAAGGAATCAGCAGACTGGGAATATATTAACTGCCAGACATCTCCCAAGAGCCCAGACCTGCCATTTCAAATCTTGGTGGTTAAGGAGTTTTGAAGATGTGATCCTGTCAGGCTAGCCCAATGCAAATCACACTGCAGCAGCCTGTTCATCCTGCCTTGTGTTCTGTCCCATCATTCCCAGCCTTCAGACAACCACATGATGAGCCACATCAGACCTGACTGAAAAGAAATCCTACAAAGTAACTTTTTGGGTGAAAGGTCTCCTGAAAAAAACCGCTCCACAGCTTACCAGTGCTAGTTACAGCACAAACACAGGAACATACTGGGAAGGCCAATAGAGCAGGGCAGCACATGCTTAAACTGCCATGGGCTTACAACCTAAAATGTTATTCTGTATCCTAAATCTTAACCATGTACACAAACAAGCACTGAAAACCCACATTCAGACAACTCAGCAAACACTCTGCTTATTTGGTTTTGGCGAATAGAGAATGAGTTTTCTTCAGGGCATAAATAAATACATGACTAGCACAATCCCAGCACTGTTGACAGCTGTCATGGGAAGCAAAGAAAGCTATTGAGGACAGCATTTCTATGCCAGGGCAGAGAAGAACAGAGTCCTTCAGAAAAACTAGCCTCAAGTACTTTGTTTTCTTTTTTTTTTTTAAATATCCACATTATAGGCAACATTGTGCCCATTTCTCCATGCAAAAACAGTGTACCTGTTGGGATAGCAGAGAACACTCAACGGCAATTACAATCATCAATCCAAGGAAGAGCCAGGTACATATTTTTACAGAATGAAAAAAGCAAACTTCCTGGAAAAAGGTATGCTTGGAAAGGTCGAATTGTAACATCTGAAAAAAATTATACACAGTTCCAGAGCCCAAAACTAAGCCACAATACATGTATTCAATGCCAAATTCCCTTAAAATACAATATGTTAAGATACACTCTGAAACATCTGTGAAATGTTTATAAAGAATGTTGATAGTCTTAACCTTCTTTTAACTTTTCAGCCCTGACAGTATTTTCAATTACATTGTATGAAAAAATAACATGATTATGGTTTGCAATTTAACACTTACCACTTTAATTGAAGCAGATTTATCTTCAAATGGGATATTTCCATGCTGCCAAAAAAACCCCAAAACAATAAAAACAAAGTAAGAAAAACTTCCAGAATGAAAACAAAATATTTACATACTTATGCTAACTTGCTCTCACCCAATATTTATCTTCAGTGGAAAGGATTTTTCTTGTATAAACTTGTCAGTGTACACACGCAAAATATTTATGTTGCTTTCTTGATAAAACACGCTACTAAAATAAACAATTCTTTTTCCTGGAAGCAATCTAGCCAACAAAGCCTGAAATGCTTTCTGTTCACTCTGTTACAAAGGTATCAAATATTTTGCTAAATTTAGCCCCCCAACATAAGAAAAACTTATGACTTTTCTTCTTTCTTTTCTTACACTGCCTTTCTCCAGCCTTCCTTTTCATCTGTCCATCTCCTTTACACAAAACAACTAACATAGTTTTAATTAAAAAATAAAAGAAAATAATCTCAGGCAGAAATAAAATCTAGAATTCATTATTAACTTTTCTGAGTGAAAACTGTAAGAAACCAAAAAGAGAGGAGTCAGATATGCATACACAATACTCCTTTAAAATTACTAAATACTGTATTAATTTCAGTCCTGGTCCATAAGAACAAGTGTACTGTTTCAAACTGAGATTCTGATTTCAATACCACTTGACAAAAATACTCTCAGCTCAAAATCCATTACAGCACTCTATCACCTCTCCATGACTTTTGGGCAGTAAGACCTAATCAATTGACTAGGAAAACTAGAGTTCTTGGATCAATCAAACATCTTGTTTTGACAGGAGGAAGTGGTTGCACGCTGCGTGCTGGACAAGCTGCCAGCTTGCACTTCTAAGTGACAGAATTACTAAATAATTGAGAAATCTGATGCACTGTTCAAAGTGAAAGGTGTCTTTTCCACCACATATGTACATACATCTATGAAGACATTTGCCCAAGAAGTATCACATAACAAAAGAAATCAGCATTCTGTTCAACAAACGATACACCTAAGTCCTTTCTTCCTCCTTCCAACCAGCTGCATTTCACATATTTCACCTTACAAAATTCAGACAGCTCTTCATCAGTGATCAAAAAGGTAAGACCTGAAGCTATTTTTAGTTTCAGCTTCAAGTTAGACCTGGAAATCTGTCATTGCCCCAAGGATTTTTATGAACAGATTAGATCAGCAATTTAACTGACATTTTAAACGACAAATTAGAAGGCATGAATTCCTACTATTTAAAAACACACAAAGGAGCAATCATTTTCTCATCAAGAAACCAAATACGAAGCATAAATTGCTATGGGACAAGTCAGCTTCATTAATTTATTCCCAGGCTGCCACAAGCTTTCTCTCAAGCTTCCTAGTTCTCTTCTCTGATTTGCAATTATCTCATCTGTACCCAAACAATTATTTTGATCTAATCTTGTTCTTCTTCAAAAGACCATTCTGTGCTTTCTCCTTCCCCTTCCCCAGCAAACAGTATAATTTGCTTTTTTGAAGTTCAGGCAAGAGTTATGAGGTAAATTGGGAAGAAAGAAACAAAAAAATCAATCACCAAAACAAGCTATCTCACCTTAATTCCCTCTTCTTTGACTTGAGGATTTATCAGTTTTATGAATGAATAGAACAGCTGTCGAATTCTAGAATCTCCTATAAACACAACATGTTTGTCTATGAGGCAATTTTTTGCTTCACTGTAAAACAAAACAGCAACAGTAATGTTACAGAAAATATGTATGTGAGAAAGAAGTATTCTGAAAATCTACAGAGCTATATAGATAACTGTAAACATTATATCCAGCTTTAAGGCATAATACTTTTTTTTTTAAACATACAGAATTAATAAAAAGTTTATTGCAATTTGCAAAGAAGTGAATATTAAATTCCTGCTAACGGGATTAGGCAAACAACTAAGAAGGTTTTCCTATTATGTGTGCTACAAATACAGTAGTTTCAAAATGGTTATATACAGCATAACACTTAAAACAAAAGAGTTCTCTTACTAGGAAGTGAAAGTGATTGGTAATTTATTTGGGATATTTTTACTTGCAATTTGACACATAAGGTTAGCAATCTGAGAGTGACATGCAGGCTTGTGGCTCCCCATAACTTGTGCCAGTACCTCTATCACCAACATTTATTTGTATTTTTATACAGAAATACAACTAAGGTAAACACTGTAGACACACAGATAAAGCGCTTGGAAAAGACTTCTTTCTGAAAAATGTTGTACATTTTTGAAAGCCTCAGATGTAAGTGAACAAGAGATGACACTGCAATTGATACAGTTGCAGTCAAACAATGATTCTTCTTTCCAGATGAACAGAAGATATGTTTCCTTACCTATTTTTATACTTATGCATCATACAGCTGTGAGGTTGCCATACTTTTTCTCCAAGAAATCTCCCACTGGACAGAAGATACTCACATGTATCACCACCTTTAAAACATAATATTAAGACTAGAATTCAGACATGTGAAATGTAAAAAATAGTCCTGTTGCTATTATAAAAATCAATTTGACAATATCTGAAAAACAGAAATTGAAATAATCAACAGTAGCAAACAAACTTAACTGATTATAAATACATTTTGCACAAGTTTCTGCAAGTTGCCTTCTCATTCATTATACAATACTGTTCTGTAAATCCCACTCTTACCCTCAAAATGTTGGCAGTGCCACTTCTGCTGTCAGAAAGACTTTGTGACCTAGAATGTCATTGCCTTTAAGAGACGCCAATCCAATCTATCTACTATCATGCAATTAAAGAATACAACTGTTGAATAAAATAATCTACACAGAATCACCATGCACAGTATCTTGTATAGAACACAAAACTCATCACAAGGTTTGCAAGACAGTCTGTTACATCTCCCTGTTTAAGACACACGGTCATGTGGTCACCTTAGAACAGATGATATGGGTTAATACACCAAAAAAAAACTCCACCAAACATTTACACATCAATTTGCTGATCATTCTGAACTGCACTTTTCTAGTCAATCAGTTTTATGCTAATTAAGATTAATCTCTTTACAGGTGCTGATGTTTCAGTTCATGTTAAATTTCAAATATCTCAGTTATGAAATCAGTGATGTTATCTTCTCAACTCCATGCCAGATTCTTCTGCTTTATAACTGAACACAACTGAATGCCATTCACTGCAAGAGAAGTTGCTCTCCAACATTTTTGTCATACTTGGCATTTCCGAGTACTGACAAACAGGGAAATGGTTGTGAATGAAATGGCAGGGACTTGTTCTAACTTGTGCAGAAACAATGTACCACTGCCCATAACTAACACTGTCTGTGAAACCTTCACTTTGTTAACTCACACTTTGGTTTTCAAGCAACACAATTTCCCTGATTCTCAAACTTGCAAACTCATGTAAACTATCATTTCAAGTAAGTTGCATAACAACTGAAACTGTCAGGAATAATAAAAAACTATCTAATCAAAAGCATGAGTTTGATAATGAGGTGGCTTAGAGATATTACTGATATGAAGTCCTCCATTTTGCAGATGATGAACACTAGGAGATGTATCAAAGTGATGTATGAGTGAACTTTGTAAAAGAATAGCCACGACTAATGAGACTCCCTCTGACATCCATTAACTTGCTGAGAAAGATGTGTAAGAAAATCAGGGCAGCTCCTCACGGTCAGACCACTGGTTAGTCTAGCCTGGTATTCCCCCTTCAACAGGGACCAAAAGCAGATGCTCAGAGATTAACAAGAAAAGGGCAAATAAATACTATGTTCTTGCCTAATATTCTACCAACTATGTTCATTCCAAGGACTTGCTGAAATGGACATGCAGACTTCAAGTTCTTAGCACCCACAGAATCCTTCTAGTGTTTTCTATATCCAGAGCTGATGCTTGAAGAATCATCTGCCTTTATTTGAAATATGGTTTCTACTAGACTTACTTGGGGCACTCCCTGGTTCTTCCAAGGGACAAGGCAGCTTGGACTTATGTTTGTCATGCTTTGTAGACCACTATCACTTCATTCTCAATCAAGTTTTCAAGACTGGACGATGTCCTTATATTGAGGTCATGATCTGAGCTCAATATCACTGTCCTCCATGGCACTCTCACCACAATAATTGCCCATAAATAGATCAATCCTTCATCCTACAGTATGTTCTCTGAAGTAACAAACATCACATACATTTCAAACATAGACACAATATTTCATGTCAAGGGGTTATGCCTTCTTTCCCAATTCCAGATACTGATTATCTTACTATAGCCCTGAGCAATATTAGAAAGCTCCTGAAACTCATTCAGGCCATTACTGACATTTGTTATCTTCCTTTAAACATAATAGCAGAAAATAAGGGGAGAAGATGAGGCAGGAGAATAAAACAAAACTGAAACAGCAGCCAAGAAAGTAAAGTGGAGGTTACAGACCAAACAGTGCCTCCAGAAATGCTCAGCTCTGGCTTTAGCAGGTGAAATAGCAGCCAAAGAACTATGCTCGTTTTAATACACCACAACTTCTTCTTAACCATCAATGAGAACTTAAAAGAAAAAAACAAACAAATCACAAACAACTCAACAAAAACATAAATCAAAACCTAAGAAAAAGAATTCCAAGTGCCATTGTATACACAAAACAAAAACCATTCTTTCTAAACTCTTTCTTCATGCAAATGATCCTTCCAACACATTAACTTTCATGCTCACTTAGATACATAACATTACAGTTAAACAAAGTGTATAATTTTTCTGAATTTTATTATTCTCATTATTCTGATTTATCACTCCTCAAAATCCCCTAAAGACCCCTAAATCTTCCTCAACATAAATCTGATCTTCCACAACCCCAGTACAGCATTTTTTCATACAAGTAAACTTTACACAGGCAAGTTTGACTGGGAAGTACACTGGGCTGCTCCTATCTATAATATATTCTTGCAAGGCTGTGGCCAAAATAAGCTAAAACCTTTACAAGTAATCAGACAAAAGGGAAAGTATAAAAGCAAAACAAACAGCAATCCCTTACGTGACATGGCCTGGCTTTCACAGCCTGGCAACTTTGAACCTGTTTGCAGCCCTACCTCATACACCCTCTGGAAATCAGGATAACCCTTTCTGGGATATTTTTGATATAAAAATCTTGGTGTAAAATGTGTGCTTTCTTGTGATCATTTAAAACATATTACCTAATTTCATTTATCTGTTGATGCTTTTTGTGTTATGGCACAGTAACAATCAATTTACCTTACCCTAATAATTCTGAATATTTGAGATCATTTAGAAGTTACTAGGTTTCTGGCCAGGCTAAAGAATTTTATTCTAGTTCATTATTTCTCATAAAGAAGGTGTCTTACTCTTCTGCCATTTTCATTGCTCTTTTGTACACACTTTGCAAGTTTTATTATACCACTACTAAGAGTGGGTGACCAACACCACTGAGAATAAGTGAGATGCCAGTGAGCTTTAGCTGTGCAGTATCAGTGAAAACCTCTGGTTTTTTCATTACTTGTCAAAAGTATTGTGGCATCTGCTGAATTTCAACTGTTTGATATCACTGCAGGTTTGCAGAATGATCTCTTTGATAAAAGCAGCTCTACTCTTATCTATCCTAAAAATTTGTCTGCTCTAATTTTTCTATCTTTCTTTTCTAAACTTCTCTTTTAAATGTTTTCTGTTCATAGAAGCCCAAACTGGTAGGTCTGTTTTCATTATGACTCCATGTCCTCCTACCTTTCAAAGCCTTATAGGAAAACATTTCCCTTACCCATTAACTGCTTCAAGAAAATAAGAGTCTTGGGTGAAAAAACTTGAAAGGTTTATAACAATTCATACTGACTATATCAATTTACATAAAGGTCAGCAGTCTCACCATTTTGCAATCTAAGACTCACCCCCCTCATTAAGTCTACCAGAATATATTGGAATTATGCATATTTAATTTTTCTTGTAACCTGCTTGACATGTCAGTCCCCATCTGCTTAGTCTTGCAATCCCTTTTTAAAAATTTGCCAGCCTCCTCCTATCTAGTTTTGTGACTTTCTTGTGCCTTAAGGAACACTGCAAAGCAGGCAAGTTCAATCACCTCAGGCTTGAACTACCATAGAATTCAGTAAATGCTTCCAAGTCTTCCAATTTCATACCAGCGAGTTTATCAGACTTACGACACGCCAGCTAGAGGCTGAATCTAGGGATTTGTAAACATAAAGATCCCTTCCCCTTTTCTCACATCCACGAAGAACTGCCTCAGCCTTGTCTCCCATGAACGCTGGCAGCCAAGTGTCAGAACACCAACTCGTGCTACAACACACAGAGCCGCGCTCATCTCCCTACAGATCAACTTTTTGATTTACCCACAAAAACATGCCACATTTTTTTAGCGTGACACAGAAACAACTCAGTATTTCCTTTAGCAGCTCCATTTGCATTTACGGGCCATGCCAAGGTTCTCTGCTTCGGGCCCAAAACAACCCAAGCGAGGAGGAAGGAGCAGAGCTCCCAGCGCCGTAACCGCGGCGCGCCCGAGCGCAGCCGGCCGCGGCCACAGCTGCGGCCACCGACAACACGTGAAAGCAAACAGCGCTCCGCTCCGCTTCGTTCTCACAGCGGCTGCTTTCGAGTGTTTGAGGCGATGGTTCAAACAGTGAAAACAATATATACCAAATCTCGCAGTAATTAAGACTGTAACCACTAACTACCAGGTAATTAGTCGTTAATCACGCCGAAGAGAAACAAGTGACAGGGAAGAAGTCCCCTCTACCCCTGCAGCTTCACCTGCCGCAGGCCGGGCCCCCGGAGCTGCGGCGCGCTCTCGGTGCAAACACCGCATCGCCCCTCACTCCGCGGGGCCGCGCCCGACCGGCGGGGCCTGCGGCGCCCCCCAGGCCGGGCCCGCAGGGGCCCACGGGCCG